>PVJC01002619.1:0-77616 GCA_004026665.1 Murina feae
TTGATCTATCAGACTCTTGCCCTCCCCTGCATGTTGTTCTCTTTTTTGAGCTGTCGCCAGGGCTGGGTGCGGCCTGCCTCCCAAGCTTGCCTACTGCCCATCTTCCTCCAGCCACCAGAAAGCAGGGACAACCCCGCCTTGTGGTCAGGCCAGTCTTTTCCTGCTCCCTGATCCCCGGAAGGGACCTGGGGAGTCACCAAGCAGGACCCCAGCCCCCAAGAGCTTGCTTTCCCGCTCCCCAGTGCCCCCCAAAGGGCCTGGGGAGCCGCCAAGCAGGCTGCCAACTCTTTCCCACTCACCGGTCCCCTGCTGCCTTGCTTTCCCACTCCCTGGTGCCCCACAAAGGGCCTGGGAATCTGCCAAGCAGATCCCCAACCCCCACTGCCTCTTTCCTGCTCTCCGGTGCCCAGCAAAGGGCCTGGGCAGCCGCCAAGCAGGCCAAGACCCCCTGCTGCCTCTTTTCTGCTCCCCAATGCCCTGCAAAGGGCCTGGGCAGCTGCCAAGCAGGCCAAGACCCCCTGCCATCTCTTACCCACTCCCCGGTGCCCCTCAAAGGGCCTGAGGAGCCTCCAAGCAGGCCCCTGGCCCCCACCGCCTCTTTCCTGCTCCCCAGTGCCCCTCAAAGGGCCTGAGGAGATGCCAAGCAGGCCCCCGGCCCCCACCGCTTCTTTCCCGCTCCCCAGTGCCTCTCAAAGGGCCTGGGAAGCCCACCAAGCAGGCCCCCAGCCCCCACTGCCTCTTTCCCGCTCCCTGGTGCCCAACAAAGGGCCTGGGGAGCCGCCAAGCAGGCCGCCAACCCTGCCAACTCTTTCTCACTCACCGGTCCTGGGTCCTGCACTGTTCCACCCTGCAGCCACTCTGTGTACTCAGGAGGTCCCTCAGCCAAGCCTGTGCCCTCTCACAGTCTGGGACCCCTCTGGGGATGTCCACCTGCTGGCGTGCCTGACCAGCCTAGGTGACGGGCTGATGGCTGTGTGCCGGCTGGCCAAGCCCCCCCCCCCAGTAACATCCCTCACCCCATTGGGTTGTGGCCAGCGTGGGTGATGGGCTGATTGGTGCTTTCAGGCTTTAAGGCTGCCCACAGCTCCCATTGACCCAATGTCCCAGCAAGGCTGGCTGGACGCAGGTTTCTGGGGTTTGTTTATCTTCTATAATTGATGCTGTTCCTTTAAGGCAAGGCCTCCTACTAACAAAACTTCCTCTCTGCTTCACCTCGCGGGGTCTATAATGAGACAATGTTACTTAGTGGTCAGGCCAGGCCTGTTGTTTCCTTCAGCTCCCGAGGATTCTATGATTGTAATTTTGTTGCAAACATGTGTTTTGCTTGAGGATAAGTGGCGGGCACAGTTTCAGTTTCACTCCTGCTGCAATGGAAGTTGCCGTTTACTCAGGTCCCTGAGTGGCAGCCGCCATGTTGGCGGGGCTAATTTGCATACAGTCGCTCTGATTGGCTGGTGGGCGTGGCTTACCCTGTCCCAGAGAAATGGCTAATTTCAATATTATGCTTTTATTAGTTAAGATATTTTAGTATTTTAGTATTTTTTTTATTTTTTAAAATACTTTATTGATTTCTTACAGAGAGGAAGGAAGAGGGATAGAGAGTTAGAAACATCAATGAGAAAGAAACATTGATCAGCTGCCTTCTGCTCACCTCCTACTGGGGATGTGCCCACAACCAAGATACATGCTTCTGACTGGAATCGAACCTGGGACCCTATAGTCTGCAGGCTGATGCTCTATTCACTGAGCCAAACCAGCCAGGGCTAGATATATATTTTGAAAAGAGCACTAAGCAAATAAGGTATTTACACTGAGGTGAGAGGCAAGCCTTGGAGACATGTCTGAGGTGCACTGATAGGGCGTGTTTCCAACAAGCCTGTGAAGCCAGGAGAAGATGGATGTGGGGTCCAGGGAACCCGCTGGTGGAAGGGAAGTGGACACAGGAAACCCATCTGCAGCAGGAGGCTGGGTGCAGACCAGGTCCCCTCCCCCCCTCCACCCACATTGCCCTGAGAGCATAAAAACTGCTCAGAAATGGTGCCGCCATGCGTTTTCATGTGTGTTCACAGAATGATTGACTTACCAACTAAAGCAGCTGAAAACAGAATTCATGAGGGACATGAGAGGCTCCTTTTGCTTCCCTGAGACAGAACACTGATGTATAAGTAAAACCTTGAGAATCAGACCTGATTTCCGCATAGTGCACTTTGCTAATTACTAGTTTTGTGGCCATAACTGATTCCTCCCACTGGCTGAGCTGCTGTTCTCCCAGGAATGTTAGAGGCTGGAGGGAACGAAAGGTGGACCTGGTGATGCCCACTCCGTGCCCATCACCTACTGTTCTGGAATGTTCTGCCCCTGCAAAGTTCTAACTATTTCTCTATTTCTCAAAACCTGACTTCTAATCCCTCATCCTTCGCTAACCTTTGATCTTTCATTTACCTGCCACTCCATTTTTCATAGTTTTCTGGGACATTGATTTGATCAGAGTTGCCTGATCACCACTTATTTTGTCTTCCCAACATTTCATATCAGAGACTACATATGTCCAAGGAAATTAAAACAGCCATTAAAGGCTTTTATTTTTTTAAAATATATTTTATTGATTTTTTACAGAGAGGAAAGGAGAGAGATAGAGAGTTAGAAACATCGATGAGAGAGAAACATCAAAGAGCTGCCTCCTGCACACTCCCTACTGGAGATGTGCCTGCAACCAAGGTACATGTCCTTGACCGGAATCGAACCTGGGACCCTTGAGTCTGCAGGCTGATGCTTTATCCACTGAGCCAAACTGGTCAGGGCCATTAAAGGCTTTTAGATACACTGAAACAAAAACTTAAAAATTGCATTTATGGTGAACAAATGATTACATATATACTAGAGCCCAGTGCACAAAATTTGTGCATGGGGGGGGGTCCCTCAGCCTGGCCTGCACCCTCTCCAACCTGGGACCCTTTAGGGAATGTCTGACTGCCTCTTGAAATCCAGGACCGCTGTATCCTAACTGTTCACCTGCCTGCCTGATTGCCCTAACCACCTCTGCCTGCCTGATAGCTTCTAGCTGCTCCCTTACTGGCCTGATCACCCCTAACTGCTCCCCTTCCAGCCTGATTGACCCTAACTGCTCCCCTGCTGGCCTGATCGCCCCTAACTGCCTCTGCCTCACCCCACACCTGGGAGGCAGGATTCCCTCCTCCAGCCGGTTGCAGGCACCCAGGACCCAGGCTAGCTTCACCTGGGCTGGCCGCAGTCACAGGGAACCGTGGGTGGGTGGCTTGGCCCTCTCCCAGGTCACAGCCTGTCTGGTCCCCATTCTTCTCTACCCAGTGTTGAGTGTCTGAGCCATTACAGCATGATGGCATGAGGGCATGATGACCATTTATATATTGGCTCTTTATGATATGGGATATATATATATATATATGTAAATACACACACACACACACACACACACACTACTTTGGGTTGTGTCAAGATAATTCATATGCTTTACTACCTACTTTTTTCTGAGGAAAATCAGGTTATCTTTGTAACCCACTTTCTGGTTTTTAGTACTTTGTGTAATGAGGTTGCTCTTAATGACAAATTATGTCTGTCCATTAATTTTCAGGCTCAGGAAGACATTGAACAGTAAACATTTACTAAGACATCATAGTGCTTGTTAAAAAGCAGATTGGAAATATAAAATCCTCCATCTTCACACGAGTAAGGACTTAGGAAACATTGCCAGAGGAGATACACCTTGACAATCTCAGGGCCGCCGCCACAGGCGCGGTCCCGGCAGCAGGAGACAGCGCTGGGGACGCTGTTCGCTTCCGTGAGGCATCGGCCCAGGGTGAACACTGGCCCAGGGCGAACATCCCAGCCCAGGTGGCATCTGTGACTCAGAAAACAGTTGTTTAAGGTGCACCCATCTGCACGCTGAGCCACTGTGTGAGTTACTGTTGAGAGTTACCAGGGGTTTTTTGAGACAAGAGTTTAAGGTTGTGAGTAAGTGTAGAAAACAGAGCCCAAAGCCACTCATACTCTCCCCCTTGCCCATCTCCTCTCTCCTTCTCTCTCTCTCTCTCTCTCTCTCTCTTGATTTTAGGGAGATAGAAACATTGATGAGAGAGAATCATGGATCGGCTGCCTCCCATTGGGGATCAAGCCCAAAACCTGGGCATGTGCCCTGACTGGGAATCAAACTGTGACCACCTGGCTCACAGGTCAATGCACAACCACTGAGCCCCGCTGGCCAGGCCGATCTCTCTTCCATGTGGTCGTGTTCTCATGGCATCCGAGCCTTTCTCTCAGGGCACGATGCCGCCCACAGGGCACGCTTCATGTGATTGCGGGACGGACCTGCGCCTTTCTGCCTCTGAGCTCTCAGCAAAGCGGGGACTATGAGCTCAGTGCTATCCTGCTATTCCTCTGGGCACATGGGATACCCTTGCGTTTTATTTTAAGTTCATAGAAGACCACATAAGCAGGAGGGACGACCTAGAAAACAGCGAGGCTTCCGTACGCGCGACCACAGGTGTTTCTTGTCCTTTTTGGTGGCCTCGGCTTTCATGTTGGCTTTGCTGTACACACTTTTAAGTATTCCATGTGTTCCAAAAATCCCAGCTCCTGAAAACACCGATCGGTCTGTCGACCCAACACAGCGCACACCATCGCCTGCTAAAGTCCCATGGCTCTTGTCACGAGTAATTGTCACTTTACTCTGACTTCTTGAATTAAATTAAACTTAAGTTCCACGAACAGTAGGGCGCCAGAGAGGACATGATTTTGGAAGACAAAGAACAGATAGACTGTAACTGTGCCCATCAAATGCAGAGACTTTATTGATGTTCAACTGGAACTGCTACAAGAAGGTGTCAGTGATGGGTGTGTGTGTGCAGGTGTGTATGTGTACACGTGTGTGTATGAACCTGTGTACATGCGTCTGCAGTGTCTAAACAAAGATGGGCGCATCCTTTGCTCCTGTCAAGGGGACATCACATATGGGTACGCAGGGGCTGTGAGGGCCGCGTGCTTCCTCGTGGTGACGGCCCTTCACACTGGCTCCGACATCACAGTGGAGAGCCCGCTCTCCTACCTTCCTGGTCAGGCCTGGCATTGACCGCCACCCCACTCGCTCTGCTGACCTTGCTTTCACTCTGACGCTCGAGGCGGTAGACAGGATGTAAAGGCCATGTCCACTGCCTGCAAGGCCCTCCGCCCCGGGAGAGAACCCTGCTCCCTGCTGTGTCCCTCACCACCCTCAGCACTGTGCCTTTTTCTTTTCTTTCTTTCTTTAATTTTTTCCATTGATTTTAGAGATAGTGGGAGAGTGAGAGAAAGACAGACAGAGAGAAACATCCATGGAGAGAAAAACATTGATTGGTTGCCTCCTGCACTCACCCGACTGGGGCCCGGGCCAGGGAGGAGCCTGCAACCCAGGTACCTGCCCTTGTCAGGAATTGAACCCAGAACCCTTTGGTCCACAGGCCTTCACTCTATCCACTGAGCCACACCAGCCAGGGCCTGCTCTTTTTCCTTTTATTTTCTGGTAAGGCCATACTAAAGCTTGGAAAAGAATTTAAGCAGGAGACTAAAGTAAACAATTTATGTTTCTTGTTTGTAAGTCACCCTAGCCTCACGTGAAGTGGCCGAGAGCAGGGGGTGGGAGGCCGGGGCGCAGGGGGGAGCACGGTGGAGCCAGAGTGGAGTGGAGCTGAAGGTGGAACCTGCAGGGACGGGCGAGGTTGCCTGTGGAGAGGAGCACCAGGGCATGGAGGCTCCTCGCAGGCCCTGAGGGAGGGGCGGGCTCAGGGAGGTGAGCCAGCTATGCGGGGAGGGGGGAAGAGAATGGGAGGCTAGAGAGGAAGGTAGCCAGCTGTACTGGGGCAGGTGAGCCAGCTGCATGGGAGAGGTGGTCGGGAAATTTGTGCTGACCCCTGAGGCTGTGAATCCAGATGCAAATCTGAGTATCATTCGTGCACAGAGAAGAAAAATCTGCATTGTGGCTGACTTACCATTGTGTCTTTAATGCCGATGTTATAGGATAACTTCTGGTTGAACAGAAAGTTATCAAGAACTGAGTCGGCCCTGGCCGGTTTGGCTCAGTGGATAGAGTGTCAGCCTGCAGGCTGAAGGGTCCGGTTTGATTCCTGTCCAGGGCACATACAGACTGCAGCTTGATCCCGACCCTAGTTGGGGTGCATGTGGGAGACAGCCCGTCAATGCGTCTTTCTCACATCGATGTTTCTCTGTCTCTCCCCCTCCCTTCCACTCTCTAAATATCAATGGAAAAATATCCTTGGGTGAGGATAACACACAAAAACCCTCACAAAAATTATCAAAAAAACCCCACACCGCTCTACCTGAAATAAATTAAGTTCAAGAGATACAGATATTTTTAAAGAAACTTGCTCTTCAGCTCGGATGAAGCTGGTAGTTACCAAGTACAGAAAATAGAGGCAGCTAGTCAGAGTTCAGGTGTAAATTAATATATCTTTGCAGATATGTGGCGGGACTTTTAAAAAAAAACGGGTCATAATATGAAGTGATGGTTTCAGATTATGTCCGGGAAAATGTGGTCTGAGCCACCATGAGTAATGCAGCATCTATGCGTCCATGTGAGAAAGCAAAGGATGCCAGCTTGACACGTAACAGTGGACACTTGGAAGAACACCAGCATCGGTTCTGAAATAGTGAACCCAAATAGACAAAAGTTGTCTTTTTTATGGGGCTCCGGGTGCAGCATCTGTCCCTAAACATGTTGGCGTTTCCTTCGATCAGACAGACACCTGCCCAGGTGCTTCCACAGTCACACGTCCCCACATCTGAGGAAATGCAGATGGCAGCTCCAGGCAAAGAGCCTGGTTGCTCGGCATGTGTACGTGACCTGATTGGACTGTGCCATTATCATGTACCCCACGTACGTTGTGTAGACACAACGGGTAAGAAGGGCAAAAGGCGTTTACAAGATAAACCACCACCAGGCCACACGTGGAGCTATGAGTTGTTAGCTCACATGCCTACTCCCGGCATAAGGTTGTCTGGATGCAGCTGAGATGTTTATCTCAATGCTTTTGGGAAGAATCCTGAGAGAGGGTATTTCCAAAGTCATGGGTGTTCTAGACAACAATGAACCGTGCAAAAGAGGTGGAATGTTGTCCTTCACACAACACACAAAATCCAAGTTGAGACAGATCACGGATTTCTTTGTGAATGTCGTATTTGAGGAAAACGTATGAAAATGCTGTAATATCGTTATCATCATGCAGAAGGAAAATATTAGGACAAAGAAATTCAACATTTAAACTACAGCTACATAAAAACCAAGAGTTTATTTTTATCAAGACATAATGTAAAGTTGCTGGACAGACTAAGGCGTGGTATCTACCATATTTACAATACACAAAAGCTTGGTATGCAGAGGATAGCAACAACTCCAAGAATCGATAATGGGCAGCGACGCATTAGGAAAACCAGCGAGAAGCCATCAGCAGACATGACGCAGGAGCGGAAACACAAAGGATCATTAAGTGTGGAAAATTGTGCCCCTCATGGCAGTGAGGGCCCGCAAGTCAGAAAACAGTGAGGTCACATTGCACTCCCCACCCACTGGCAGCAAAACCTAAAATCTGATACAAAGGCCTTCACCTGAGCATGCTTCCCGGGAAGTTTGTTGTCAGCACTTTAGACAATAATTTGCATGAACTATTGGATTTGGGTAGACACGTGCCCTTTGACCCTTTCCCCAGACACACCTGGGCAAAACTCTTCCCCACTGGCCTCAGCATAGATATTCTGGAATCCTCAGAGCACATTTTCTGTGATAAGAAACAAAAGATCACCCTCCTGGCCCGTGGTTGAGCACGACCTATGACCCAGGAGGTCACAGTTCCATTCCCAGTCAGGGCACATGCAGGGGTTTCAGGCTCCATCCCCAGTAGGGGGCGTGTAGGAGGCAGCCGATCCACGATTCTCATCATTGATGTTCCCATCTCTCTCTCTCCCCTTCTCCCTTCCTCTCTGAAATCAATAAAAATATACTGGTATATATAAAATTATTTTATGATTTAGGCTGCCACAAAAAGTCAACTGGGAGCTAGAAACCCAGGCATTATTGAAAATAAGAGAGACGTGTTTCCTGAGTGGGTAAGACAGGGCCTAGGGGTAAGTGTGAGGGACGGGATGGAAGGAGACACAGCAAGTGCTGGCGGGACCTGCAGTTGTGTCCTTGGGAAGCCATTGAACTCCTGTTCGGGAGCTCATCCTCAAAGTGCTACTCAGTGTGTCTGAGGATTAAAAGATCTGAACGAGCATTGCATCCACAAACTGCACAGCACACAGGTTTGCCCCCAGGGGTCCATACGTCGTGCTTTCGTCTGTGTCCTGCACATAGAAATATGAAATGCATTTCACCAAACAAGTGTATATACTGAAATCAGGAACTTCAAGGCTGTTATGTAAGGAGAAAGCGATCTCTTTTTCAGGGCACAGTGTATGCAGTTTAAGATAAGTGGGTCCTGACTTAGCTGGTGTTGCTCAGTGGATAGAGCATCGGCATGTGAACTGAAGGGTCCCGGGTTCAATTCTTGTCAAGGGCACATGCTCTAGTGGCAGGCTCGATCCCCATTGGGGGGGGGGCGTGCAGGAGGCAGCTGATCCATGATTCTCTCTCATCATTGATGTTTCTGTCTCTTGCTCCCTTTCCCTTCCTCTCTGAAATCAATAAAAATACATTTAAAAAAATAAGTGAGAGTTCCCACCAATTATTTTGTAAGATGAATTCGCTCATGTTACAACCCACACATTTCCATGGGATTTACAGCACTCAAAACTAAATGTTCCTCTCAGAGGAACAGAAAATAATTGAAAATTTTCATGGGATTTATAACACTCAAAACTAAATGTTCCTCTAGGAGGAACAGAAAATAATTGAAAGTTTTCATTGAAAATATTATAAATGATAGGAACCGCTTTAGGAAATGATCATTTACACAAAAGCAGAGATTTAAAACTCCTTATGTCAGTTAGAACAAGGGAAGCCAAGATGGTTGCAGGCTGTATTGAACCTTCAAGAATGGAGGAAAGATAGGGAACATTGGAGATCTTTATTGCAACAGTGGACATTGGTAAGTAGTCCTCCTCGTTAGACGGACATAGTTGTCCATGAAACATGTGACCAGCATCATGAGACACTATCAGGAAGGGCACAGAGTTTAATCGCAGTTTAGCAGACTTAATTGCTCCGTAGACTAGCACTCTCAAGTTACGTCCTTAAAGCATTTGTTAAAAAATATATTTCTATTGATTTCATAGAGGAAGGGAGAGGGAAAGAGAGAAACATCCATGATGAGAGAGAGTCATTGATCGGCTGACTCCTGCACACCCCGACTGGGGATGTGCCCACAACCCAGGCATGTGCCCTTGACTGGAATCGAACCTGGGACCCTTCAGTCCACAGGCTGACTGACGCTCTATCCACTGAGCCAAACCAGCCAGGGCTCTTTGAAATATTTAGATAAAATAATACTTACAATACTTCTAAAGGAGATGTTGTTGTAATAAAACAGAACAAAATTGCATATTTTTGTACATGCCTTTTTCTAAACAAGATGTAAGGTTGGGAGTTGGATAACATTCTGTTTAGCACTTTTTCAGATTTACTTTTTTTGTTTTGTTTTTTAATATATTTCTATTGATTTCAGAGAGGAAGGGAGAGAGAGAGAGAGAGAAAAACATCAATGATGAGAGAGAATCATGGATCAACTGACTCATGCACACCCCACACTGGGGATTGAGCCCACAACCCAAGCCTGTGCTCCTGACTGGGAATCGAACTTGGGACCCTTAGGTCTGCTGGCTGATGCTCTATCCTTTGAGCCACACCAGCCAGGGCCGAATTTACCGTTTTGAAGCTTCAAACCCTATTCTCACAGCTTCAGGAGAGGGAAGAACTACTCTTCTCAGCTCCCAAAGCATCTGTCCCCTCACTCATCTCGGGTCACACATGGAGCTCGGGGTAAGAAGGGAAAGCAGGCGCCATGCGCTCACAGCCACAACCAGGGACAGAGGGGGGGCCGACACACTCCTTTCAAAAAGGAACATGCAGCGTTGACCCTGTTGTCTCCACATCAGGAGTCATTAGCCATAGAAGCAGAAACCAGCTCTGCTAGGGGAGTGGCTTCCAAGTGGAATGAAACTCCACGCCAGGTCTAAGGGGGAAAGAAACGGAAAAGCACCAGGAAAGCCCAGCTTCTTGTTCTAATCAGCAGCCTCAGCTCCCTGCAGAATAGCTCTGTATTCTCTCGGGGGCATTGGCCTCTAGGTGGGAGCCTCGATCAAGGCCACAGGAGCTGACTCAGGTTGCAAGGCCCCAGCTCCGCAGGTGCCAGCTGCTCTGGGGAGGGGGAGAAAGGGGGTACCTGTTCCTTTGGCGGGGCCCCTGCCCTGCCCTGTGTGGTGGAGGAGGAGGGACTGAGCTGTGGTCTGGGTCCTGCTCTGACACAAGGAGGCCGTGAACCCATGTCGCAGAGAGCAGGGTCTGAGCTACTGGACGTGAAACGGCCTCAGGAAGCTGGACTTGCCCCGTCCAGGCACCAGGGCCTCTATAGATGGGATGCTGCCGAATGCGGCCACACGCACCCAGGAACGTGGCCTCTGGAGTTAAAAATCCAGCCCGGCTGGTGTGGCTGAGTGGGTGAGCATTTCCCTATGAACCAGGAGGTCAGGGTTTGAATCCTGGTCAGGGCACATGCCTAGAGGTTGCAGCCTCTATCCCCAGTGTGGGGCGTGCAGGAGGCAGCTGGCCCACGATTCTCTCTCATCATTGATGTTTCTATCTCCCTCTCCCTTCTTCTCTGAAATCAATACAAATATTTTAAGAAATAAAATAAAATGCAGCCCTAGCTGGTTTTGTTCAGTGGATAGAGCATCGGCCTGCAGACTGAAGGGTCCTGGGTTCACTTCTGGTCAAGGGCACATGTCTGGGCTGTGGGCTCGATCGCTAGTGTAGAGCATGCAGCAGGCAGCTGATCCGTGATTCTCTCTCATCATTGATGTGTCTATCCCTCTCTCCCTCTCCCTTCCTCTCTGAAATCAATAAAAATATCTTTTTTTAAAAAAAAAAATAACAACACCAATTTGCTCTGTATTGCTCATTTCCTAAGTCATTCCGTTATGTGTCATCTCCAAGCCACTGGCTCGTGCTGCTGGGACAGATTGTCATGCAGAGCTGGATGGGCTGTGCACAGGACAGGGGACCAATATCAGCGGGAGGCAGGGGCATCGGAGCAGAACTGGAGGATGAGGACGGGTGTCACCTGGAGCCTGGGGACCAAACTCTTTCTATTCGCTCCGGGAAACAAACATAAACACGGTTCAAACAGCTTCTTTTCCCTCCTCGCTAGGTGTTTCGTTGTGGTACCCCAGCAGTTTGCCCTGATAACTTGCTGGAGAAAAAGTCAGTGCTGTGTGCTAAAAATAGACACAGCCTTGGAGTGGCAGAGAGGTGTCTCCTTGGAAGGCGGTGGGGTTCCCAGTCTTTCAGCTGCAAATGCAGGAATTCCAGCCAGAGGAGCATGTGGAGGGAAGAGGGAGGGTGTGGAGGGGAGAGGGAGGGTGTGGAGGGGAGAGGGAGGAAGGCGTGGGCAACTGAGCTGTGCTCGGCAGTGCTTTCTGTGGGTGTTGTCTCAGCGCTTAGCATTTTGCTGAGAGTGGTTTTCAATATTATGGATTTGTACCCGTTTAAATCTGTGAGGAAGTAAACATCATCCCTTCTTTAAAGTCAGAGAAAATGAAGAACGAACATAGCTTACGACTCTGAAGATTAAATAATAGACGCACACGCTACCGCATCTCCCTTCTTGCAGATGCTAATGCTTCAATGTTTAAAGAAAGTGAGAAGCCCTGACCGGTGTGGCTCAGTGGATAGAGCGTCGGCCTGCGGACTGAAGGGTCCCAGGCTCGATCCCGGTCAAGGGCATGTACCTTGGTTGAGAGCACATCTCCAGTAGGAGGTGTGCAGGAGGCAGCTGATCAATGTTTCTCTCTCATCGATGTGTCTAAGGCTCTATCTCTCTCCCTTCCTCTCTGTAAAAAAATCAATGAAATATATTTGCACGGATGTATGGGGGAGGGGACACCTGCCTGTTATAAACACGCCCCTGAGAGTGCATGATGCATAAGGTATGGTGAATGCTTTGTCTAAACAATGGCCTTGCATTAAACTGAACAACGAGATTGTGTATCTTAACGACGTTCACTTTGAGCTTGATTTACTCGTTCCCAGGATTGGTCAGTAACATGTAGGGACAAACGGGCTGTTCACAACATAGTTAGAGCTCATGGTCTCATTGGGGGCATATTTCACCTGGTAAGTACATGCCTATCCACACGGGGTTAAAAAGTCTACAGTTCCTCACCTGGCAGCTGTCAGTGCAAGATACAGGGTGTGATGGGCATTTACTGGAGCTTGGAGGCAAGTGGAATTTACAGAGGACATGTATGGGGCAGAACGGGTGGCAAATGGTGTTTACTTAAAGAACATTACACAACTTTTAAGATGTTCTGCACTCAAAATGACCTATATGTTCAAAGAAACCACTTGAACCAAAATATAAGTTGTCTTTTAAATTGCACTTTTCTGCGCATTAAAAATTTAAAGCAAAGTTAAAAAAGAAGAGAGGAAAATTTTAAATATATTTTTATTGATTTCAGAGAGGAAGGGAGAGGGAGAGAGAGAGAAACATCAATGATGAGAGAGACGTTATGGATCGGCTGCCCCCTGCACGCCCCACACTGGGGATCGAGTCTGCAACCTGGGCCTGGGCCCTGACAGGGATTCGAACCCTGACCTCCTGGCTCCTAGGTCGATGCTCACCCACTGAGCCACACCAGCCAGCCAGGCAAAAGAGGACATTTTGTTTTGCCTCTTTTGATCATAGGACTCTGGCCTGGAGCTCAGCAACCTCAACCCCTGCTTCCTCTGCAAAGTTTCGGCAGATTGTGCCCAACAACTCCTGTTCTCTATCCACGGAGCAGCCTTCTATTCGAAAGAACCGTGAAGATTATGAAAGCGACTGTGGATAGACCGACGCGGCAGTGAGCTCCTGGCTGAGTGGCCGGTCAAGCTTCACACACACCAGTTCACTCATGTAGTTTTCTGTCACTTGGGACACACACCATAACCCAAGTCCCTCACCTGGGCCATGCAGATAAGAACACCCGTTTGACACGATATTTTGCAAATAAAATCTATATAATAAAAACCCAGTGCTCATAACGCTGTAATGGCCAAAGACTGGTCACCAGAAGGGACTTGATGCTGGGTCCTGTGGCATGCCGGGTCTGGGTCTCTCTCGATTTCACACACTGGGCCTCTAGTATAATGTGTAAAGTACCTGGCACATAATATCTGCTCATTAAATGGCAAGTTCTTTGAGGCAAGATGATTGTCAACTATGCACTAGGACCTGCGCTAAATGGAAACATTCAGAGCCTGGAAATGGATCTTCCTGTTAAGGAAAATATATAAGTTTAGGAAAAACCTCGATTTTCTATTGTCTTTAGCTCTTCCTGGAGTGTGAAATATTAGGACGCATGTCACACCCTTAGAGTATAGGAGTGCTAATAGGAGACCAGCCACTGGAGGGAAGTTCTTTCCACAGAGAATTAACATTGATGCCTGGCATTTGGAACAGGCACAGGGGCCTGTGACGCCCTCTCAGTCACTTGCTGGTGGAATTATTCGCAGAAGTAACCTATGACTTACAGGTCAGAGGACTGTGGAGACCTGCAGCACCAAACATAACCAGTTCCTATCGGGATTTATTAATATTTCCCACTGGGATTCTAATTTAAATAAAGGCAAGTACCTAGGTGAGGTTTTATCATGGTGTAATTAACCACACAGCTCAGGGTGGGAACACTGGGTGACCTCACTCAATTGCTTTTAGTTGCCCTTTTAATTTTCAATGAGATCAATAGAAGTAGAAGTAGCTGCCACAGGTATTAAAATTCCCAAAGTCGAGGGGAAATGGAGGTTGAATTGTAAACAAAATATTTCACTGGCATTGATCTCACAGTCTCCCTGACAGAGTTTCTTTAAAAAATCATCGGCGCCAGTAAATAAATTCCGCCAATGCGACAGCGCAGATGGGTCTGATTATTTTGCTTTGAAAGGGGCTCTCCTTTAATCCTGCCAGAGTTCCCCCACTTCTACGGGAATAGGGGGACTTAAATGAGTTTTTGTCAGGTGATTAGGAAGAGTGAAGGGGTCTGGGCGTGCCTGGAACATCTGCATCTGTGTGAGGAGCCTGGAGTCTGGGCAGGTCATCGCACGCTTTGAAGCTCTGTCCACAGGGCAACAGCAGCCCACCTGCACTTAATGCAGAAAAACGGACTATGGATCACCTGGCTCCTCACATCTGCACCTCATCTACCCAGCAAACTGTCAACAAAAGACGTCCCCTTGAATAAAATAATAAATTTTGTCAGCATCTGATCATCTATAATAATAAAAGTGTAATATGCAGTTGAAAGACCTTCCAGATGTCCTTCTGGACAAAGCTCAGTGGTGGGGGCTGAGGCAGAGGCAGTTAGAGGCAATCAGGCAGGAAGAGGGGTTAGGGGTGATCAGGCAGGCAGGTGAGCAGTTAGGAGTGATCAGGCAGGCAGGCAGGCCAGTGGTTAGGAGCCAGCGGTCCCAGATTGTGAGAGGGATGTCCAACTGCTGGCTTAGGCCCGATCCCACAGTCCTACATCCCCTGAGGGTTCCTGAATTGTGAGAAGGTGTAGGCTGGGCTGAGGGAACCCCCTCCCGTGCATGAATTTTGTGCACTGGGCCTCTAGTATTTATTATATTTGGATATATTTATTTACTATTATTTTATTTTTTTGTGAATTCATATCTGAGGATATTTTTCCATTGCTTTTCAGAGAGGGTAGAAGGGAGGGAGAGAGGGAGAGAAAGAAAGAGAGAGAGACACAGTGATATGAGAGAGGCATATGGACTGGTTGTCTCTCACATGTTCCCTGACCAGGAGCAGGGGGCAAACCTGCCACCCAGATACATGCCCTAGACCAGGAACTGAACCTGTTACTCTTTGTTGGGCCAGCAGCACTCTAACTACTGAGCCACACTGGTCAGGGCATTATTATTTTTAAATTTTTATTAATTTGAAAAAGAAAAGGAGAGAGAGAGAGAGAGGGAGATTGTTGCTCTGCTTACATTGGGTGGTTCTTGCATGTGCCCTGACCGGTGATCAGCCTGCAACCTTGGTGTATCAGGATGACACTCTAAGTTACGAGCCAGCTGGCCAGAGCTATATTTATTTGGGCCGTATACATAAGTACATTGTAGGCAAGTAGTAATTCAGCTGAATGATTTGATTCTAAATGTTTCGATTTGGGGTGCTTTGTTATTGAGGAATTTTTACCGACAGCCAGCACTGCTTCACCTGGGATGCCATTCTGAGGAGCGTGTTGTTACGTGAGCTCACTGCTGTGTGGACATCAGAGTGTAAGGACACAGACCTCCACCCAGGTCACACGGTGCAGCCACCACCCAGGTCACACGGTACAGCCACCACCCAGGTCACATGGTGCAGCCACCACCCAGGTCACATGGTGTAGCCACCACCCAGGTCACATGGTGTAGCCTCCACCCAGGTCACATGGTGCAGCCACCACCCAGGTCACATGGTGCAGCCTCCACTCAGGTCACATGGTGCAGCCACCACCCAGGTCACACGGTGCAGCCGATGGCTCCAGGCTGCATCCTGCACAGCTCGTCACTGTCCCAGCAGCACAGTGTAACTCCCGCAGGAGAAAGCAGTGCCATCACGAGACTCAGAGAGGAGATGTGTGAGGCTGCCTCACAGCAAACTCTTTTATAAGTAGGAAGCGTGAGCTAGAATAACGGTAACATTACAGCCTAGGACACACGTGGCCAGAGGCGCAGGCTTGCATTATCATCAGCAAGTTCTGAGTGCTGTGCATAACTGCATGTGCCGTACTGTCAGACACGGCAGCACATGGGCTGTCTCACAGCATCACAGAACACGAGAGCGATGCATTGAGCTGTGATGCTGGGACCACCACAAGGCTGGACAGCGGCGACGTCACCAGGCCACAGGAATTTCCCCCTCCGTGGTCATCTCCTGGGACCTCCTGGATGCGTGGTCTGTGTGTGACCCAGGGTCGGTATGTAGCACACGGGTACAGTTGCTTTAAAATTGCAACACATAGCCCTGACCAGTTTGGCTCAGTGGATAGAGCATCGGCCTGCGGACTGAAGGGCCCCAGGTTCAATTCCGGTCAAGGGCATGTACCTTGGTTGCGGACACATCCCCAGTAGGGGGTGTGCAGGAGGCAGCTGATCGATGTTTCTCTGTCATTGATGTTGCTAACTCTCTATCCCTCTCCCTTCCTCTCTGTAAAAAATCAATAAAATATATTAAACACACACACACACACAAAAAACCCTGCAACACACCTGTGTATAAATGTTCCAAAAGTCTCTAACAACTTCTCTAGTGTACAAAGCTACATTTGATTTAAAATTTATACATATTTAAGTAGAGGGAAAACAGGCCATCTTACTTTTAATAAGTGACATTCTCTTAAAGTTGGCAGGGATGTAAGAGCTCATGCGAGGGATTCAGACACCTGGACGGAGGGTTACACTCAGCAACGGAAATACCACTGACAGCCCTCAGTGACCCGGCGACACACAGCAAGGTTACATACAGTAAGTTCCTTTGTCTTTTAAACATGAGTTTGCTTAAAAAAATGATTGATCTCCTCTGGTTTCTTTTTCCCCCATAAGGAATCCACATTATAGTAAATATTATGTACTACTTTCTAGAGTAAAAGTGTAAATTATATCGTTATGGTTGCAAAACAGTGATTTTGCCTCACTATTACAAATGCACTTGCATGAAAATGTCACATACATTTACTATACAGATGTATTATTTCAAAGCATTGAAACATTACAAGGCAAGTCATACAGAAATGTGCATATTTGCCTATGTGTATGGATACAAATGTCTGCATTTTGGAATAATAAGTTTTGTGGAATACTTGTAAGAGAGTTGAATATGATCTATGGATTATTTTATAACTAGAGGCCCAGTGCACGAATTTGGCCTGTAGGGATGGGGCTGAATCTGGCTCTCCGACATCCCCCAAGGGGTCCTGGATTTTGAGAGTGTGGTTCTCTGGTGACACACCCCAGAACAGGGCTCCCTTCTCTCTGGTTCTGGGTGCAACACACAGGAACCGCACCTGCCCAGTCACCCCAGCTCGGCAGCTCCCGAGTTGAGCATCTGCTCCCTGGTGGTCAGTGCTACTGGCCGGACGGTCAGACAGTCACTTAGGCTTTTATATAGAGAGATGTCAAACCAGTACATGTTAAGATATGACTCAGAAATGAGAGACCAAGGAGTAAGTTAAATGCTCAGACTCAAACCCCGTGTTAGTGGCATCAGCACCAATCATTCAGCCAAAGCATGGTGGTTAAAGCATAAAGCAGGTCAACGGGGCATGTGACAAACTCGTTTCCCACCCTTGAAACTCAGCTTAACCCCCAGAAACTGTTTTTTCTTTCTTAAATAACCGGTATTTTGGACATGGTTTTGCTTAAAATCTGGTTTACACTTTCCAACACCGTAGGTCCCGCTTTTTCTCTGAGGAAGCACGACTCCCGCTAATCAGAATGAAACAGCACGTGATGGATTGGGATCATGGACCCAGGCTTCTGTTTCACGTTCAGATGCATGTTAAAATGTTTGTTATAAATTAGAAATTTACAGATGCGGGAAACAGCTGTCAATCATGCGCCAGTTACAATGGAAGTCATCTTTCAGAGTTTTATAAACATGGCCCAACAGTGAAATCACTATAAATGCAAGCAATCGGCATATGTCGCTGGTGGAATAATATGTGAGATGTAATATTTCGCCCCTTGTCCTGACCCCTGACCCCTGACCCCTAGCTCTGTGGCCCTTCTGTCTGGTTCAAATAGGAACTGAAAACTACCTCTAGACCCGTTGTGTGGGTGCCTATTGCTGCCGAAACACATTGCCGCCGACTTAATCACAAACATGACACACGTGCATCACTTACGCTGTGGAGACCACAAGGCTGAAACGCATTCGCAGGGCTGCGTTCCTTCTGGAGGAAAAAGCCAGAATGATTCCATTGTCTGTTTTGAAGTCGTTTCCCTCCAGTTCCAAGGCGGCTGCTGCACCTTCCCAGCCCAGGCCTGACCTCCAGCCTGGCCGCCCGCCTCTCCGAGGGACCTGTGGGTCACGCAAGGACACATCTCCATCCCAACAGCCTTGACCTCATCCCATCCCCAGACGCTCTCTTGCCAGGAGACACTGTGTCTGGGGGTCAGGGCCTGGGTCTTTGGGGTCCTGCCTGCTGGGCCAGCACTCTGGGCTGTGGGCCTGTCCTTGCAGGGTCCCTGCCCCCCGTTATGGAAAGGACTCCCGATGATGGAGTGGCTGGAGGGAGGACCTGCACTTCGGTTTGTTTTCCTTCGAATAATGTTCTCGCTGTTTATGGCGCAGACACACGTAAGGGGTTGGTTAAATCTGCACTTGCGTCGTTAGACTCACTTAGTTCGAGCAGTTTCCTTGGTTAGTGCAGAATTTCGGAGACAAACCGCATGTCGTGGGGGCAAATACTCCATTTTCAGGGTTCTGCCACCCTCACTTCTGCTTCTGTGTCCAGACTGGCTGTGCTGCTCCCTGTGTGGGGGACACGGTGCAAGGGCCCCTCAGACCCCCCACCTTCTCCCACCATTGCCGAGGAGTTAGCCACGCTGTCTATTCCACATCATCCATGTTACATGTCACGTAAGACCATGGCGATCCTAGACAATCCCTTCCGTTCACCTATGGAGCCACTTTCCCATTCTCTGTCTCCGCCTTGCACCCTGTGTGAGGAGCTTCCCGCAGACCCCCTGGTGTTCACGGTTCCCATGGAAACCTGAGAAAATGCCACGGCTGCCACGCCCAAGCCACACAGAGGCATCTCACCCCCTCCAGCCACCAGGTGCGGTCACATGTGAAATCCCAGAGCCTGACATGATGGTCGTGTCTCTCCCGTGTTTCCATTACAAAGCACCGCGGTGTTGGCAGGAAACCTCAGGTGATAACACATCTACACCTTCTCTCTGTCCCTCACAATCACTGAGTGCGGACCCAACACCTGCCCTCGGACGGGGCAGGGCCTCCGGGCACTGGTACAGGTGGTAAATACCATGGCATCTCAGAGACACGGTGACGGGGGACAAAGGGTCACTAGAACCACAGATCCCAGCCAATGGGAAACCAGTCATGTGAAGGTTAAAACCGATGTTGCGTAAATCTTTTTTATGTAAAATACACCCAAACCGAGGGACACAGTCGCCATTCCACACGCTTCTTGCAGCAATGTGAAGGTCAAAGGCGCGATGCTTTAATCACAGTCACACAAGCTGAACTCCCTGGGGGCCAGGGGGCGCCCGCAGCTCAGTGACCAGCCCTTATGGCAGCTAGCGGGGTTGATGTACATAACACGGATAAACTAGGCTAGTTCCAGGATTATTTTTGTCTTCATAACTAATTTGTAAGCATTTTTTCTGTAACGGATACTCGATGTGATTACATCGTTTAACAATCTGTAAGCGAGTGGTGTTGCCCATGCACCATTTCTCTCTGCATGAAAGACGCAGGCTCGTCACTTACGGACGCTGAACACGGCCAGAGCCCCGGCCAGGGTGTCCCTGTCGATTACCGAGCAGGGAGTCTGTGCAGGAATCACAATGGATGAGCTACAATGGGATTGTCTTCCCCCTGCGGCTGGGGACTGACTAGCTTTCAGTGTCACCATGCAGCATAGGAGGAAGATGTTCCTGTGTTTCACGGTTTTATTTAGTTTAATGAGCGTAATAAAGTGCATGAGAACACAGTGACCTGTAACTTCCCATTTAAACATTAAAAAGTGATGCCAATCCATCAGCCCTTGTACCTCCCCACCAAGCGCCCCGAAGTCGTGGAGACAGAACAGTCCTGAGGCCCGTCTGTGTCTATCCCGGCTGCTTCCGAGAATCCTCCCCAATGTCATCTCATGAAAGGGCTCTTGTTCCTATGCCATGATATCCTGTCCCCTCCCCCTGCCCTCTCCACGCTCCTCGGGTGAAAAGTTGGTAATTATGGCTTCGCCAGACATCTCTGTAGCTAAACCAAACCACGTCCTAGAGTTCCAGACCCCCTTTGCACTCCCTTGTAAAATGCTAGAAAGCTTCATATCCACTTCTCAAACCATAAGTTACCATCCTCACCTTCAAAATCATCCACGCATGTCCTGTGTGCTGAACAGCAGCACCGTCAACAAGTGGTTTGATGGGGACCTTATGGATCGCCTACAAAACATCCTTTAAAGAAATCCCCTCTTGCCTGGCTGGCATGGCTCAGAGGTTGAGCGTCGACCTATGAGCCAGCAGGTCACGGTTCAGTTCCCAGCCAGGGCACAGGCTGGGGTTGTGGGCTCCATCCCCAGTGTGGGGCGAGCAGGAGGCAGCTGGCCCATGATTCTCATCATTGAATTTTCTCTCTCCCTCTCCCTTCCTCTCTGAAATCCATAAAATATATTTTTAAAATTCCCTCTCTCTCCTGAATTTAGTTTTAATTTATGAAAATGCCTGCCCGCCTCCTGGGGCCACGTGCTTTAGGGAGGCTGCTCCACCCAGGTCCCCAGAGCCTGGTCCTGGCTGATGGACCTCAGTGTCTGTGGTGCCATCAGCCCGCTGGGACCTGCATCTGCTCTGGATCCGAGGCGCATTAGCGACTAAGGAGCCTCTGTTTCTGGGAAAGGCTTTCCCTCCTTTGGGGGCAGACACAGGAGGCGGACAGTCTTTAGTCTTCTTGCCGTTTCTAGATGTGATGTCTGAAACGGGAGAGTTTTTGCTGGGCAGGGTGTGGCCCAGCAGTTTAGCTCCCACCCAGAAGCCAAGAGGTCACCTGTTCCATTCCTAGGCAAGCAATATGCTCTGTTTGTGGGCTCGATCCCCAGTAGGGGGAGCGCAGGAGGCAGCCAATCCATGATTCTCTCTTATCATTGATGTTTCTAT
Organism: Murina feae; assembly: GCA_004026665.1. Lineage (NCBI taxonomy): Eukaryota > Metazoa > Chordata > Mammalia > Chiroptera > Vespertilionidae > Murina > Murina feae. The sequence goes on from PVJC01002619.1 coordinate 21,104, forward strand.
TCTCTCTCCCTCTCCCTGCCTCTCTGAAATTTAAAAAAATAATACAAAAATTTAAAAAATGTAGAGTTTTCATAGCCTAAGGAGACACTGATCGAACACAGTTGACCGAGAAGTAAAAGTAAAGGGAACTGGGTATTTAATGACATCACTCAACCACTGACCTAACCACAGACTTCACCAGATGTTAGAATGCCCACTCGCAATGTCATAACTTAGGAATCAATACTGTTGCTCGTGTCGGATGAGCACCCTTGGTTTTCGCAAGGCTGAGCTGAAAGCATCGTGATGTAGAAGTCTAAGGCACAGACGAGGGGGCCATGTTCCCACAGCCTGAAGGCGTTGTCCCATCGCTGCTTCCACAGCTGCCTCCCCGGTGTGAGCGCTTCCTCTTCGTCCAAATCTGTGTTTCATCAGTGAATTTTTTAAGGAAAAGTCCCTGTTATTAAAATAGCCAGTGAAGTCCGTGAACCTAACCCACTATTAAAACCTACTTCCTTTCCCCAAAACACGTGTTCTGCCACATCATATGAGGGATGCCTGAGGCTGTAACTCACCTTTTAAGAAATAGTGCTAATGCTGACTACCGTTCTGACAAATGACAGAAATCCAGGTTCTCGAGTGGACAAATAGTTATGCAACGACATACGTTAAAGTCTACGAAGAAAGGTTGCGTTTCCTCTTTGTAAATCATTGTGTGGTTCCCAAGAAAAATGTTTTCATGCGTATAGTTTATTTATATTCAAGTAATCTACATCCTTAAAGTCCTAGGACCAGTGTTGCAGAAAGCAAGGAGGACTCTCAGCGAAAGACCCTACATCTCATTTATGGATTGTCTGCTGGTTGGACTAAAACGTTCAACTCTGCCCTTAAACACTGTGAAGGTCGATCTCCGTGTGTGTGTGACCATGCATTACGGATATGCGTATGGTGCTATTTGAGAATAAAATGCGATGGATTATGCTGAACGCCCCTGAAAATGACTAAGGGCTACAAAGATGTTGCTATTAATAGGAGAAGTTCTATTAGACACAAAAAAATCAATGTAAATGGCCAAAGAGTGTTTTGCCAGTAGATGATGCCATCATCTGAGGTAACCCAGTGCATTTAAGAAAAGTAGGGGAAAGATGATTTATATTGACTAGACCCAATTAAGACTTTTAAAAGCCATTGCTACCAATACGATGGCCCCCTTCTCCCCAAGCACACTCGAGGATTTGTTTCTACAAAACCCTGAACCATAAAGAGGTTGCCTGGTTAAGCTGAGGTGAAGTAGTGCAATGAGATCCGATCTGTTCCCATAATCTTTCTCCGGTGAAGTGATGAGACAATGATAAACTCACTTCTATGGAAAGCAGCGCATTGTGTCTGGCGGCGGGTCCTTCTGGGAGCCCTGGAGCCCAGGTGAGGGGTCCTTACAAAGGAGTTGGACACATGTGTGGGCTCTGGGAAGGCTGCTCCCGAGACAAGTCCTGCTCCTGAGCAGCACTGCATGGCCCACACCCACTAAGGCCCACGAGAGAAGCTGCAGGCCCCAGGACGGATCCCAGCAGCTGGGAAAGGGGGCAGGGCTTGCCCATATAATAGTGAAAGTGCATGTGCTCAGCAATGAAAAAAGACATGAAGGCTGATGGTGTGCAGACACGGATAAAATAGAAGAGAGGACGAAAAACGCAAGAAGAGAGATAGGCGAGTGAAGCTGTGCTGGTGATGGTTTATAGGTGGCGATTGTAGAGGTGTCTTGCACACATGGATTCTTCACCAGAAAGAGTGGTCAGACACAGGGCTTTAGGAGCCAAAGGCAGAGCAGGGGGTTGGAAGGCAATGGCACAGAGAGTATACCTAACGCTGCAAGGACACAGGAGAACACAGGATGAAGAACAGAAGGGAGCCCTGGCCAGGAGACTCCGCTGGCTTGTATCGTCCCATGCTCTGAAAGGTCTTTGGTTTGAGTCCTGGTCTAGGCACCTGCCGGTTTTGGGCTGGAGCCCCTGTAGGAGGCATGCAGGAGGCAGCGATTGATGTTTCTCTCTTTCTCTCTCCCTCTCCCTTCCTCTCTCTAAAGTACATAAAAACATACTTTAAAATTAAATAAATAAAGGGGAGACGGTGAAGCCATCTGCACAAATTTGGAGCTAACCCACCCATCGTGAGCCTGATTAGATAATTGAACAATTATTATTTCATTATTTCACTTACAAAACAAAAACAAAAACAACAACAACAAACAACAGGCCTTTTAATGAGATCTTGTGACATGCCAGACATCTAATAATTCTCTCGAAATCCTATCTAATAAAAGAGTAATATGCAAATTGACCACCACAAGATGGCTTCCCCCATGGGATCAAAGCTGGCCACCACAAGATGGCCAGCAAGGGAGGGCAGTTGGGAGGGACCCAGGCCTTCAGGGGAGGGCAGTTGGAGAGGGACCCAGGCCTGCAGGGGAGGACAGTTGTGGGAGACAAGGCTGGCAGAGGAGGACAGTTATGGGCAATCAGGCCACACAGGAGCAGTTAGGCGTTGATCAGGCTGGCAGGGGGTGGTTAGGGGCAATCAGCAGGTGAGAGGTTTGGGAACCAGCAGTCCTGGATTGTGAAAGAGATGTCCCTCAAGGGGTCCCAGATTGGAAAGGGTGCAGGTTGGTCTGAGGGACACCACCATCACCCCCCACCCCCACTCCATGCACGAATTTTGTGCACCAGGCCTCTAGTATAAAAATAAGATGCTTAAGCTGCCGCTGGGTAGATCTAGACCAATACTATGATGCACAATAAGCTCATCATGTTTCCAGAGGAAAATCCAAGAACATGCAGCGCACAATCTCATTCTGAGATCCCAGTCAAGGTGTAGTGGCTTTTACGGGTATTGATTAAAATCAATATGGTTAATAAGGGGCGTTGCTGATAAAATTATGATTAAAATGGCCTTAAGAGTACAGTGGAAACCATGTACATTAAAGGCTTAAAAACAATAGATTCTGAGATGGCTAATTTTTATGAGTAAGTGCAGTGTTACGTTTAAAATTATTACTTATGAATCACAGGTTAGGAATCAGGGTCTATTTTAATCGTGATATTGTTGTTCTGGCTTAAGAATGTGCTGGATTATTTAGATTTCACAACAATTCTACTGGTAATTTATTTACCTTTTGTAGGTTTCAATAGTAACAAAAAGTCATTAACTTGAAGTAAAAAAAAAACGTAATCGTGCTTTAAATCCCTTGTAAGCACTGGCACATATTATTTTTGCAACATGTTAACTGAATCTTATTTTGAAAAATACACTCTGCAAGCATAATGGGTTTTCTGGGGTATTATTGAGCATTGATTTTAAATTGCTAACAATATGGTTTCATATGAACAATGTTTGATTCAACTACAAGTAAGTCTAAAAATCTAAGGCTTTTCACTCTCCCCATTTAATGTCTGCCAACTAGAAAATTTCATTTTAATGATGATGAATGGACAACAACTCAACTATGCATTTGAAATAAACATCTTGTATTGTATCCAGAATAAAATGCTGCATTTAGATTAAGGTTGAAAGTACATATTAATGGAGAAGGTCATTATATTCTCTAATATGAAATAGCAACAGTCTGTCAAAATTTAAGTAAACTGTGTTGAATTGTGAGGAGAAAACTGGTTAGTTAGTTGTCAAGCTGACAATAGATATGCATACATTTTACAATAAATTGTTCATTTCTAAAAATACGTTGTAAATGATGTTTCATTGCTTGCCTGTCTTGATGCTTAAAATAAAATAAAAAGATATCTGAATAATCAGCATTCCTGTTCAACGTACATAAGCAGGAAACCATTATAGAATTGTACCACTATTTTTAGATTCACTCATTTCTCTGTTCAAAACCGCAAGTCAAAAGTATTTCTGGTGTGGCTCAGTGGATAGAGCGTCCGCCTGTGGACTGAAAGGTCCCAGGTTCGATCCCGGTCAAGGGCATGTACCTTGGTTTCAGGCACATCCCCAGTAGGGAGTGTGCAGGAGGCAGCTGATTGATGTTTCTCTCTCATTGATGTTTCTAACTCTCTATCCTTCTCCCTTCCTCTCTGTAAAAAAAAAAAATCAATAAAATGTTTGTTTTTTTAAAAAACAATATTTCTGACTAAAGTAGTGAAATGAATGCATTTTTAACACCCTCCCCTCTCTGAAAGTAGATGAATGGGACAAAAATAACACACCCCGCATAGAGCCCCGCAGAAGCAATAAGCGCCTCCCGGACTTCTTTGCACCTGAACTGCAAGTAGAATCGTCCCCGAGGCCACCTGAGGGGTGAACGCCCATGAGGCAGGGGAGGGGGCACGTGGGAATGAGGGGCCAGCACACCCACCAGGCCCCCCGGTGGCCAGGAGCCACCCCAGACCTCTGGGCTTCGGGAAAGCCGGGGAAGGGGGGGGAAGGGGGGGGGAGGGGAAGCGGGATGACAAAGCAAAACTAGACATGCCGTCTGCTCCTAGAATGAACAAGGGTTTGCAACACAGATTTCATACAGGGAGTGGCTGCTGCTGGGAGAAGGAGGCTCCCAGGACAAGTTAATAATGAGGAAGGACATGAGGGACATTGGGGGGCGGGTCCCAAGCACAGATCTCTCGGTTGTCAGCTCAGCGTGCAGGTGGGATTTGGGGGTGTCTGACCCCTGGAGGCCTGGGTGCTAAGTGACATGCATGCTGGTGCCTGATGTGAGATGTCAGGGAACCAGGACCCAGGAGACAGCCTGTGTGACCCCGATCACTGCGAGCTGGAGGGCGGCTCCCAAGATAAGCCATGTAGGGGGACCTGGGAGATGCCCCGAGCCCCAGTCTCTGCCTGCGGAGCTCATCCCAGGAGGGGCAGCTGCGACCCAGAGCGAGAAGCCCGGGCATGGCTGTAAGGGTGCAGTTCATCCCCCAGCTCCAGGAGGCCTCCTCAGGGCTATGATTCCTCCTCCAGCCCCTCCCAGGGTCTCTGGCCACCATCAGTCAGGGACCCTCGGCCTCTGCCAGGGGTGCAAGCACAGGGCGAGTCAAACAAAACTTCGAACACGAATAACTGTGTCAATAAATGCCTGGATGCTGGGAGAAACAGAGGATGGGATAATTTTTCCACGACGTGAATGTTTGCAAGGTGTTTCCCACCACGCGGGTTCAGGGGATCCTGGGAGTCTCCAGCCTGTGGCTCCCCGGCCCCACCTTCCCGTGATTAGGTGCCTGGGACACGGCCTCAGGGAAGACAGGAGGCGACAGAAACAGGAAAAATAACAAGAGGAAGCAAGGCAAGATGTGGGAACAGAGCCACCTGTGCACAGGCCATGCTCTGGGGGAGCCCGGCTGATGCTCGACCACCACACAGGGCTCGGGAGGTGCTTAATCACCACATGGGGCCCAGGGGCTTACCCCCAAGCGGCCCTGCTCCCACCTGCCACCTCTGTGCCTCTCCGCGGGCCAGTGTTATGGGGAGCAGTGTAGGTGCACTTGCTCCCAGGCCAGGGGGGCGCTGACCTGGCAGTGGGACCTGTGGGGAGCCTGAGAGCTCAGTGGGCACCCCACACGTGGATGAGGTCTTCACATTGTTCCCCTGAAACCTGTAGGTTTCACTCAGCAGCGTCACCGCAATACGTCCCATGAGAACCAGGCAGGCAGTCCACCTCATGGGGCTGCCTGTGTAGGAAGTGTGTGTCGCTTGGCTGTGCCCAGGGCCTGGTACTGAGGTACATGGGGGGCCCTCCTGACACTGTTTTCCTCCCTAAAACAAAAAAGCCGTGCAGCCGCGTTTCAGGTGCCTGACCTGAGACTGAAGACTAGAGTCAAGGTCTTTCATGGCCTCTGGAACAGGGGGGTTGGGGGGTAGGGGGCCTCACCTGTTGCGGGGGGGGGGGGGCCCTGGGGAAGAAAAGGCTGGATACACTTGAGATTGTGACACACATATTCTCACAAGAACATTCCAGCCCGGCCAGCGAGGCTCAGTGGTTGAGCGTTGACCTATGAAGCAGGAGGTCACGGTTCAATTCCCCATCAGGGCACAGGCCCGGGTTGTGGGCTCCATCCCCATTGGGGGGCGTGCAGGAGGCAGCCGATCCATGTCTCTCTCTCATCATTGATGTTTCTCTCTCTCCTTCTTTCTTCCTCTCTGTAATCAATAAAAATACATTTAAAAAAAGAATATTCTGAGACGTGTCCTCCTATGGCCCATATTGATGTCAGTGGAGACCACCGAGTTCACAGCTGGGCCTTAGCCACAGGGACTTAGGCTCTCAAACCCAGACCACGGGCAGGGACCCAGGTCTGCGTTTCTCCCTGACAGCAGGGCCTCCCAGCCCAGCTCTGCTCTGGGATCGTGAAAGAACCCCCTGCTTGGCCAGGAGAGTTAGAGCTGTAGGGTGAAGTGGCTCAGGGTATTCCATTCCCACCTCCTTTCACCACCCTGGGGCCAGAGCCACAGCAAGGGACACCCGGGTGGGGGGTGCCATGCTGAGCCAGAGGGGGTGCAAGGCTTTGGAAAAGAAAACCAGTCTTAGCAAAACAGCTTTTACCAGAGGAGGAAGGATCTCAGGACAAGAGGGGGTAGAGGCGGGCTCCGTCCGTACCTGCCACTCCAAGCTACACACACACACACACACACACACACACACACACACACACACACGACTCTCATGTCAACAGCGAACAGACAGCCATGGCGATCTTCAACCATATTGCTTGTGGAAGTGTTTTTCTTATGGAGAGAGGTGACTGAGTGAGTATAAAAATAATTTATTTGATCCCACCAGATATCTTTGTATGGAATTATGAGAGTGGATTAAAATTGAATATGTTGAACTAGAACCACCACGGTACATTAATATTTTAAATCTCCATTGAGAGAGTAGGAATACACTGTATTATTAATTGGGATGATGAAAAATATGAGTCGTCCCCAGGGCTGTAAAAACAAGTCCTATTGCATTTCACAAAAATAATTTTGAATGCCTGAATTTACAGTATGACCCTGCATACGTTAATTTGGTTCCAGAACTAAGTAGTGACAACTAATCAATATGAAATAAATGAATATTGATATGGTAAGACTTTTTCAATATGTTATTTATAGACCCTTAAAACAAGCCAGACATTGCATCCAAGGAATCAATATGGTGATATGGAAATTATGAGGCTAATACTTCGTACTTTAAATTCTCAGGGTGATGAATAGTTGTTAAATATTTATTCCCTGATGATTTATGCCCTTGATTAGTTTCCAAAACTTATTCTACTTTAAAAAATGAGCAATCTGGACTCATCGATTTCCTTTACATTGGATTATATGGCCATTCTTCATGGCTGGACAAGAGAGAGAGATCACCTAAAAACTAGAAGGAAGCTGATTGTTAGTTTATTGCGCTGGTATGGGATAAAAGAACCAGGGTCTTTGTTTTAAATGTTCAATTATTTGACATTTAATATCATATATCATGCTTCTTCTTAATTAATTACACATTTGTAAATTCAGGGTGTCCCCCAAACATGTCTACACACTTTAAGAGCTGATGGCTCAGTTGATATTTCTTTTCAGCCAGACTAAGCTTTGAACAAAGGAAATTTGTCTTAAAATGCCCCTGGAAATTTGAAAACGCAGCTGAAGTACAAAACCAGTATTTCAAAGTATCCTTTTTTTAAAAAAAGGATTATATGTTTTAATGTGGAAGACACTGGAAAAAGATGGAAGTTGGCCAAGGCATGGAAGAAACATGTACGGGATGCCCCGAAAAATGCACGCACCCTTTAACAGCTGATAACTCACTTAATTTTCACTCCTTTCCAGGTTTAACTGATTTGAAATAATGTGTGAAGCCAGACTATGCTTTGAACAAAGATTTATTCATGAGGCATTTTTATGGGGATGCACAAAAGGTAATGTTTATGGCACAAAACCGGCAGCAGTTGAAGAACTGAAGACACACGAATACCGGACGAAATGATTCTTGATGTTTGCGATTCCATCGCTTCGGGTTATGAGCAGGGCCTGGACTAGAACGTCGTCAGTTTTAAAACAGGCGTTGACAAAAAGAGACTACTCATTCCTGTGGATTCTTTTAAATTCTGAAAACGCACCACCTGTTAATAAGCACTGACTTTACAATCACTCAAAATGGGTGCACATTTTGGGGGGGACACCTTATGTCTAACTGTCTTCCATGCCGTGGCCAACATTTACCTTTCTTCCCCATTGTTTTTCACATTAAAACATACAAGGAGCCCTGACCGGTGTGGCTCAATGGATAGAGCGTCGGCCTGCGGACTGAAGGGTCCCGGGTTCAATTCCGGTCAAGGGCATGGACCTTGGTTGTGGGCACATCCCCAGTGGGGAGTATGCAGGAGGCAGCTGATCAATGTTTCTCTCTCATCGATGTTTCTAACTCTCTATTCCTCTCCCTTCCTCTCTGTAAAAAATCAATAAAATATATATTTTAAAAAGCATCAACCTGATTTGGGAAAAAAGTAAAAAACAAACAAAAAACTATCCAAGTTAACCTCCTGTCTGAAAATTCAGGTGGCACCCCGCAAAAAAGTAAAAGAAATTCCTTTAAAATGTGAAAAAGACTTGATGCATCTTAAATTCTTAAAAAATAATCTCAAAATATTTACTCTAACAGTTTTTTTTTTTGTATTTAGTAAACATTTTTATATTAATTTTTATATTAAAACTAGGAACCCAGTGCACAAAAATTTGTGCACTCGGGTGGGGGGGGGTCCCTCCGCCTGGTCTGCACCCTCTCCAATCGAGGAAGCCTCAGGGCTGCTGGCTCCTAACTGCTCACCTGCCTGCTGGCCTGATCCCCTTAACTGCTCTCCCCTGCCGGCCTGATCCTCCTAACTGCTCTCTGCCTGCCTAATAACCTGTAACTGCCTCTGCCTCAGCCCTGCCACCATGGCTTTGTCCAGAAGGATGTCTGGGAGGTCATCTGGAAGATGTTCAGTCTAATTAGCATATTACCTTTTTATTAATATAGATGCCACCTCATCTTAAAACTGCAGGTTGTTAGCAGGTTTTCCTATTGTGGAAGGGGAGCCTGCAGTAGCATCCTGGGTTCTGACCAGGGCTTATGCACTGGTGCTTTATCTCAGCAGATGAGATTCCTAGAAGAAGACTCTTGGATGTACCTTAAACATTTCTATCGATTTTGCCAAATCCTCCTCCAAAAATGTTGAACCACTTTAAACTCCCATCAGCAACCATGCGTGTGCCCTCTGTCCTACTTTGATGCCAATATCATTGATTTCCCCCTAGAAGCTTCTCTCTCCTTAGCCGGGACTGCTTGGCACTTGAGCCAAACTCACTATTCAGCCTGGGACTTGATTTCCTGAGATAGAATTATAGAGATGCTGCTTCCATCTTTGTCTCAGAGTGATGGTTAATTTGCATATTACTCTTTTATTAGATTAGATTTGTCTACATGGTTTGATTCCTGGTCAGGGCACATCACTGGGTTGCGGGCTTGGTCCCCAGTGTGGAGCGTGCAGGAGGCGGCCAATCCATGATTCTCTCTTATTATTGAAAAAAAATTTTTTTCTCTCTCCCCCTCCCTTCCTTTCTGAAATCAATAGAAATTAATTCAGCCCTTTACCATGGATACAAGTACCATTGGGTTGGGACAGAAGACAATATAAATAGTCATGTGTAAACTCTAGTGAGGAGCAAGTCTGGATGTGCCCAGGCCAGAACAGATGCAGTCAGGCGCCCCAGCAGGTGAGAGGTCAACAGATTGCAACTGGAGGGGAAGGCTGAGCCCACTCTGACTGAAGAAGAGTGAGAATTAAGCTGCACAGGTTCATCAAAGAAAAATGGAGCTTTAAGGTGAGATACACAGGAAGTCTTCTTTTGATGAGAAGGTATATGATTCTGTAATACTAGAGGCTCGGTGCATGAAATCCGTGCACGGGTAGGGTCCCTAAGCCTGGCTGGCGATGAGGGCTGATTGGGGCCTTCCTTCCCCTGGCTGCTGCCCCCTGGTGGCCAGAGCACTTCATAGTGAGCCGTGGAACACTCGCTCGGTCAAACTGTTGAGGGGACAATTTGCATATTAGCCATTATACAGGATTGCCCAAACTCTAGGTGAGATTGCTATCTCCTCCCTTGGGCTTCACAGATTACACACATGGGACGCTCCTAAGAAAGAGGAAGGGGTTATACTTAGCCTTTCATATCTCTGGCCCAAGACACTATTTTGGGGGGGAATGTTGCCAATCCCCCAACACTTTCGGTTCTGCCAACAACTGGTTCAGCATGAAATGTACACATTATTGAGTCATGAGCTATATCAATGACTACACACCAAGGTATAAATCAACTAAAAATACATTTAAAGTACTGGGCATTCATACAAAAGAACGTAATTGGCTATTAAACCCACGCACCTTGTAACCGTGTAATGCTTAGGGTAGCAATACATTCTCCTTGTCTTGTCTTACAGCTAACAAGTAGGTAAATATAATTCAATAAAGGATAAGATATTAAATAAAAATGATACATTTTTGGAAGAACACCTCTTACTACTAGTTGCAGCCACGAGTGTAAACCCATGTCAATCCCTGTGCATTCTGGGAGGAAAAGCGTTACCTTTGTAAATAGACAGAGAAACCAGTACTTTGCTGGTTTCAGAGAAATATATTGTAATGTCATCAAAAAGGATTACCTTGCCGTCACTCCCCTACAAAACTTTTGAGAACCAATTCAAAGGTTAACTAGTGCAGCTGGCGGAATTGATGCATTATGACACCTTTGGGAGTGCTGCATAATGACATACCCAAATCACACTCTCTATCCTTCTGTGTAGATGGTCCATACACAGGTGATTAAAAGAGAGGCATCCATGAATATGAATACAGGTAATAAGGTCACCACCAGAGTTGAAAAGAATTAAAATTGCATGATGAAAGTGCTCATGAATACACTAAATAGCGTATTACAGAGCTTATAGGACATTTCAGAGAGGCACATTTCATTTTAAGGAAATGTCATGTAAGGAAATCTAGTGCCTTCAGGCGATGCTCTAAAAATAGGTAAAATAGATGCTAAGATTAAACAGCACAGATATTTCCCCACCGGGAAGAGTTTTTACATCCACTTCTCTACTGGAGTTAAACAGAGAGGCAACACGGCCACGTAGACAGACCCGTGACCTGGAAGGCAGGGATGTGAAATGTGAACTCAAACTGTAACTTGCAAAATCCAGCTCCATGGCCCCGTCCTGAGATGGCCGGCTTTCCATCGCCGATGTCTCCGTCTGCCCACAGTGAGACCCTCGAAGACCGAGGCGAGATGCACATTTTAAGCACTTGGACCTTTTAAAGGTGGCATCCCCTTTCATTTGGACAAGAGCTGGGAGTCTCTCAACAGAAGCAAGAACTACCCTCTCACATGACATTGCTAGCATCCACCCATCAGCCTCACTAATAGAAAGAACATGACTTAGGGTGTAACGGAGGCCACTGTGGATCCTACATAATAAAAGCATAATATGCACATTGACAGAATGGCCGAACAGCGGAACGACCATCCCGATGACCATGCTATGACACGCACTGGCGCCAGGCCAGCCAAGGTGGGTGCAATGTGATTGGTTGGAAGGGAGGGAAGTGCCATCACCCCATGATGGCCCCAGTGAGGGAGGCCCAGGTCACCCTCTACAGGCGATCAATCGAGGGGCCTCTGAGGAACTGGGGAATAAGGGGTGTGTGGTGGTGGATGCAGGAAGTGCCGGGCCAAGGCAGGTATGGGAGGGGGCGGGGCCATGAGGCAGCCAGGGCTGCGAAAGCCTACCCTTGCACGAATTTGGTGCATCAGGCCTCTGGTTAATTCACAGATACAAGTTGTATCTGTCTGGATTCTCCAGTGAAGCGATCCCAACAGCATGTGGATGTAAATAAAGATGTATTTTAAGGGACTGGCTGGCATGATCATGGAGCTGCCAAGATCAAAATCTGCAATTCAGGTCCAAAGGCCAGAAGGCTGGAGACGTGGGGACGAGCTGGTGCTGCAGGTCACAGAAGGTCACCTGCTCGCAGAAGCGCCTCTGCTCAGGGAGCTCAGTCTTGTTCTGTTCTGGGGTTCGGCTGCTGGATGAGGCCCCCGCATTGTGGAGGGCACACTGCTCTCTCACAGTCCCCAGACTTACTTTCCATGTGGATCCCAGCCAAAAACACCCCCACGTGGATGTCCAAAGTAACATTTGCCCACGTATCCGGGCCCCACGGCCCAGCCAAGTGGCACAATATTAACCGTCACATAAATCAAATGTGACTGTTGATCATGTCCCCGTCATGTCCACACTCCATCTTCATTACAAAGCCGTCTGGACATTAGTGAAAGGCAAAGCAGTGACCCAGCTCAGAGGGGGTTCGCGGACCCTTCCCCCTCACCGGTTTCAAGTCCACAGTCAGGCCTGTCGCACAGCGCAGCTTAGCTTCCCTGAGTTTTCACTGGAAAACATAGACCTAGGGAAGAAACACGGCTCGCTTCCTTTTTAACTACAGGGCAACAATCTATGCCCTGGCGATGCCTGCGACGGCAGATGGCTTTCCACAATCTGTTACACAGAAATACGAGGCCGTGACTGGGCTTGGTCTGCGGGCTTGTCGCCTGGGAGAGTAATTTGTGCGGCCGGGCCAGAGCGCACCCTCAGTCCCGCCCGCCATCTGGGGCAGCATCTGCCTGGAGCACATCAGTCCCTGTGCCTTTGCCAGGCAGATGCATCCCCTCGGCTGTCTGCCCCAGCAAGGCCATCGCGGGCAAGGCGGGATTGGTACTGAGACGCCAAGGGCTGACTCTCCACACACATATGCATTTTGCATAAAATGTAAAACCGTATTCGGCCCTTCTGCGGCTTTGGTAGCGCATGTTCTCAACAATGAACTTGGAAAAAGTCATTTCTCTTCGAAGCCGCCTCTCCCTGCAGAAACAGCACCCAGCAGGGCTCCCGAGTAAACAGCGAGCCCTGGGGATCGAAGGCCTGAAGCGAATGATGGAATCCCAGGCGTCAGGCACGGAAGAAGATGCACAAGGTCCCAGGCCCATTCTAAAGGGGTTCACAGTGCCTTGTGCTTCGTCAGATCTTTTCTTGGGCCGAGGCTGACTGGCACGCTGGTTACCGCTCAGTGACCAGCAACCCTCGCTTGCTATGCACCCATGGCCCCTGCCAGGCTGGACATGTCCCATGGACATGGGTATCATCTCAGTCCTCGGAGTTCACCTTTCCCGAGTGGTAATTACCGAGGCAGCAGACACAGGCATGCGATGCCGTGATTGCAATGGATGGAGCGACTTGCGAAGCCACGACTACAGTTATTTGCTCACTTTTCTCCCTGCTCCTCATGCAGTTAGACGCACCTTCCTTCCCCTGGTGTTTCTTGGTCCGTGTCTCAAGATTAAAGCCTTGGCTGCTCCAAGCTGGCTGTATAGCGAAGGACACACTCCCTGCTCATGTCCACATCCAGAGGCCCTCAGGGAAAGGTGGCCGTCCCCTCGGCTCCCCCAGAGGACGTCAGGTCATTGTTCACGTGAGTGCTGTTGAGGGTCTGGTCAGCGAGGGAAATGTCCCTACACGCAGCCCTGTGTGTGTTGCTCAGGCTGCTTCCTGTCTCCTGACCTCTGCCGCCTGGCTGCTGCGCAGACTCTGTTCACGTGCCTGGCACAGGGTTGCAGGCTCACCCAAGGAAACGATGGTGCCGGCTCATGTTGTAACTAGCCTCTTATCAGAGCCCGGCAGAGCGTCCTGCCGCTGCATGCCTCCGCGGTCATAGTCCTGACGGATTCATCCTTGTGAAACTCAGGGCCATACATCAATGGTGACGCTTTCTCCCCTTCAACCATGTGGATGTGATTCTGAAAACAGAAGGACCTGATCTGACTGAGACATAACACTCTGAAGCCATCAGAGAGAAACCCTTGTTATGTAGAAATATTTTTCTTAGATCAGGAGAATCCGGAGGTTATTTAGGAGTTAAGTTAGTAGCCACCAGATGTAGAAGCCTTCTCTGGTAGAGAACATTCAGACAGATGCTTACCCTGAGCCACAGTGAAGTTAATTCGATTTGATGGAGTTGGAATCATCAACATGGGTGCAGAGTGGTAGGAAAAAATTCACAGTAAGAGAAGAAAAATCCTGTTATCCTTACACTAGTGGCCTGGTGCATGAAATTTGTGCAGGGGGATGTCCCTCTGCCCAGCCTGCACCCTCTCCAATCTGGGATCCCTCAGGGGATGTCTGACTACTGGTTTGGCCTGATCCTGGCAGTCAGACATCCCTCTTGCAATCCTGGACTGCTGGCTCCTAACCACTAACCTGCCTGCTTGCATGACCACCCCTAACCACTCTGCCTGCTGGCCTGCTTGCCCCCAACTGCCCCCCCCACGCACACTACTGGCCTACTTGCCCACAACTAGTCACCCTGCCAGCCTGCTCACCCCCAACTTCCCTCCCCACCTGGTCTGATCACCCCTAACTGCCTCTGTCTCGGCCCTCCACCACCACAGCTTTGCCCGGAAGGACATCCGGAAGTTCTCCTAGTCTAATTAGCATATTACCCTTTTATTAGTATAGATAATCAGATTATGTTATCAGACATTTAAGTACAAATGTATTACGATATGTCATCTGATGATTCGGTTAATGTTCCTTTATGTTCCTGTAGTAATAGTGCAAATAGGGATTTCTAAAGGAAATCAGACTTCTTACAAATTTCAGCATTCTTATTCATTCCCATAGGCTGCCACACCTACTGCAATCCCAAGACTTTTGTTTTACTTTGTCATTGATGTATAGCACGTCAATGTCAGGATATTAAAGGTGGGAGCAAGAATCTTAGCAGAACTGTAATGAGTATGAGCTCCCATGGTGAATGCACATACTTGAAAATCTCTAAATAGTTTATGCATATTCTTTCATGGTACAAATTGCTGAATATCAGGTTAATATAAATAATAACCTCGGGCACAAGTTAAATTAATAAAATGATTCAGGAAGGCCTCAATCCCCAGTAGGGAGTGTGCAGGAGGTGGCCAGTCAATGATTCTCTCTCATCATTGATGTTCCCTTCTATTCTTCTTCCTTCCTCTCTGAAATCAATAAATATATATTTAAAATAATGACAATAATTCAGGAATAGTTATCTTAAATTATATCTTACTCTGACAAGGGAAAGCCCTCCTCTAAACACATGTAAAGCATTTGAACTGTCACACGGACATGGTAAAAGTCACTGGTGACAGCGAGGTGGGTGTGGTCAGCGTCACAGCTGACAATGTGGGGGGCGTGGTCAACATCACAGCTGACAGCTGGCGGGCTATTGCCACTTAGTTATGTCTCTACAGAATGCTGAGCCTCCTGTCTGTCATCATGTGACTCAGCTTCCTTCCTGCATTTGTGGTGGGCGTGGCCATGTGACCTGACCTGGCCAATGGCAGGAAAGCAGAGAGGATAAAGACAACAGCTTCCCAGCCAGCCGGTGTTTCTGCCGCACTCCCACCTTCTACCTGGACACTCAGCACTGTCCTCCTTCTGACAGGAGGCTGAGAAGAGGACGCGGGTCAGTGGAGCAGAGCAGGGGGGACCTGCAGCCAAGCCCTGATGGTTTTGAGGTCCTGGTATTCAACCTTTCCCAGGACAGACCTGAATGCACCGAGCTCTGCACACAGTGCTTCACAGGCACCTGAGCACCTCCCTCCCAGGGGCCTCTGCATGCTGCATGCACTGCCAGCAGGATGAGCTGCACGTGTTCATAGACACTAAGTAAACTGCAGCGTCAGTATTCACAGGGCTCACACGCATTGCAAAGCAGCGACATGGCGAAGGCTAATGCCCTAGAAAGGTGCTAACTGGACCAGGAGTGGTAAGAGGACAACACTCCCCAAAAATGTGAACAGCCCTGGGGCAGGCCCTGAGGCCTCCTGCTGGGTGCTCACTGCCCTCTGTCTCAGCCTCACTCCTTCACTCTCTCACACTAGGCTTCTCTCACAAAGGCCTTCCTTCCGTTTGAATTAACTGTGCTGGGCTGACATGGGTTCATGAAGTAACATAGATTCCAAGTGCACCGTTCCATGATATATTATTTGTGTATTGCATTCTTTTCTTTTGAAAAATAAAAAGAGACCAATTCCAATTCGTTTTTAAGATTGTGCCCCACAAAACACTGGGGAATCCTTTGTTTGTGTGTATTTCAGCTTCTTGTTATTTGATTTTATATTGGAGACATATTTATGGTTTAGAACCAACAGTACAATGTGTGCAGCACATATATTTTCTTGTTTTATTAACATATACCTCATTTAATCAAAATGATCGGCAAAGTAAAGTTATAGAATATATTTGTTAGACCACGTATTAGACCACTAGTAAGAGCTACACATTAAATTCAGTAAAAATCAACCATCAATTCCATTTAGATATTATAATAATATACATAATACATTTTATATGAATTTATACGTGTATTTACGTATTACATGATTTTAGATACATATTTTAAAGAAAGCTTTGAGATTATTTTGCTTAGTACTTATATTCTAGCAACATCAGAACCACCTGGGAGCTTGCTAAAACGCAGATGCGGGAGTGGGGGACTCTGTTTCCATAGAGCAGGGTAGGGTTCTAGCCTCCGTGTTTCTTATATCCCTAGTGAGCACCAATGCAGATGGTTCAAGAACTCCAAAGGTAGCCCTGACTGGTTTGGCTCAGTGGATAGAGTGTTGGCCTGCGCACTCAAGGGTCCCAAGTTCGACTCTGGTCAAGGGCATGCACCTTGGTTGCGGGCACATCCCCATTGGGGGGTGTGCAGGAGGCAGCTGATCGATGTTTCTCTCTCACCGATGTTTCTAACTCTCTATCCCTCTCCCTTCCTCTCTGTAAAAAATCAATACAATTTTTTTAAAAAAAGAACTCCAAAGGCTCTCAAATCAAACCTGTGGTTTTTTAAAAGTCTGTAAAAGAAAAGAGGCCTAAAACAGTTAATACGTCTGAATTATGATTTTTTTCTAAATTACAAACTAGGTCTCCTAACAGCAAGTGTTCTTTTATCTTCCATGCAATTCAAATGCCATCACCACCCAAGGTGATCTATCGATTCAGTGTGAACCCTGCCAAAACTCCAATGGCATCTTTCACTGAAAAAAAAAATCCTAAAATTTATATGGAGCCACAGAGGACCCCCAAAATGGCCAAAGCAATCTTGAAAAAGAGGAACAGAGCCAGAGGCATCACATTTCCTGATTTCAGATGATATGATAAAGCTATAATAATCAGAACAGTGTGGGGCTGGCACCAAACCAGCATGTCCACCCATGGAGGCACAGTGGAGAGCCCAGGGGTAACCCCCCTGAGTGCAATCAGTCAACCTGACGAAAAATGCAGGTAGACACAAGGGGGAACTTACAGTCTCCACCATCCCACCACAACAGATGCCTGCTATGTTCCATGCGTGCACTCTGGTGGTCAGCACACCTCATAGCAACTGGTTGTTCAGTTGTTCTGCCATTTGGTCTATTTGCATATTAGCCTTTTAGTATATAGAATATATATATGGATATATACATATGTATACACACACATACATATACACACACACACACACATATATATACACATACACACATATGGGGTTTCAAAAAATGTATGCGCACAATCTGAATAATTATCAAGCCAGTGCTTATTAAAATACATCTGATTTTCAAAGTTATCAAAGTGTGTATACATTTTTGAGACTATAATAATAAAAGCATAATATGCTAATTAGACCAGACATCCTTCCAGAAGTCCTTCTGGATGACCTTCCTGGTGAAGCTGGGCTGCAAGGGAAGCCTGGGTTCCAGGAGCCAGAGGGAGTTAGTACCGGCAGCCAGGGGAAGGAAGGCCTACTCTTGCACAAATTTCATACATCAGGCCTCTAGTATATACATATGTGTGTGTGCATGTGTGTGTGTATCAGGGCTGATCTGTGGGGCAACTGACACCTGCCTTGGCTGGCCTGGGGCCTGCAGGCTGGGAGAAGCTCCTGTGTTGAGCATCTGCCCCCTGGTCGTCAGTGCGTGTCATAGCAACTGGTGAAATGGTCAAATAGTTAGATACTTAGCATATTAGGCATCTAACTAATAAAAAGGTAATATGCAAATTAACTGTCACTCTGTCATGAAGATGGCAGTGCCCAGTCTCCTCAGCCTCACCGGAGTCCCACAGTCCCACAGTACTGCAATGTGAGCAGCCTGCCCAGAGTGCTTGCTTCATCGCCGCAGCGACAGAGGGCCTCTGGGCAGTGGGCATGGAGCAGCCAGGGCCAGACACTGGCTTTGTTGCTGCGGCGATGCCCTGGCCACGGAGGGCCTCTGAGGGACAGGGAGGCTGGCCTGAAACCTCCATGGCCATCACCAGCCTGCCCACAGCCTCCGGGCCAATTGCAGGCCCTGAGTAAAATGCTGACAGCAAGTCCTTTCAGTATAATGGAGGCATTAGAGGCCCACAGAATGATCATTTCCTTTTCTATGGAACACATAACTCCGACACACTGTTTACAATTAAATATGTTCCATATATTTTGACATTTTACAGTCCTGGAAAGTTACATACAAGGATCAACAAAGTGACAAGATGAAAAGACTTTATAGGCTTTAGAGATGCAACTGGTTTCTACCCAGAAGACACACCAATTCAACACGTGATGGTTTTATTGTCCTACAGGGCA
Organism: Murina feae; assembly: GCA_004026665.1. Classification (NCBI taxonomy): domain Eukaryota; kingdom Metazoa; phylum Chordata; class Mammalia; order Chiroptera; family Vespertilionidae; genus Murina; species Murina feae. The sequence goes on from PVJC01002619.1 coordinate 39,805, forward strand.
CTAGCCCGAGTGTATTGAATTGGGCAGTTTTACTCCAGGCCTTCATCTCTGGCACTCTCCTGTGAACAGCATTATCATCCTGCCAGGCCCTTCACTGAGTTAAACAGGACTTTTGCATCTGGTCTTATGTATTTGAATAAGAATTGTGTATTGAACACATGCAAAATTTGGTTTTGACACAATAAAACAGAAGATCATTTGATTCTTCCCTGGAACACAGGAAAGCACAAACTTGAATCACTGGTGTGGCTTAGGCTAATTTTCCAAATGCTGTTAATAAAATTCGTATAGGGATCTTCACAGAGCCAAGAATTCTCTCTCTCAGGCCTACATATTCAGCATCTCCAAGGAGGAGGCCTGTTATTCTGGGTCTTGTTTCGTTTTGTTTTGTTTTGTTTTGTTTTTAATACTCACCAGAGGATATTTTTTTCACTGATTTTCATAGAGAGTGGACCAGAGGGAGAGAGACTGGGAGAGGGAGAAGAAGAGGGAGATGGAGAGGGCCCACTCGTGGCCGAGGACAGGCCCTTGCCAGCAGTCTTGCCTCTGCGTGTGAACCGCAGAGGAAACACCTTTTTCTGAGTACTCATTGGCTGAGCTCCCTGTATACGACTCATGGGGATCTTGGTAACTTGCCTAATAAGAATCCAAAAAGATGATCTAGGGTGTTTCCACCACACTCTTGGAGGAAAAAATGAAGGTCCACTGCTGGAGGGCTAAGAAATGTCATATCCTGTCCTAGCCGGTTTGGCTCAGTGCATAATGCCTCAGCCTGCTGACTGCAGGGTCTGGGTTCAATTCTGACCAAGGGCATGTACCTAAGATTCAGGATCCTCCCTGGCCGGGGCCCAGGTCAGGGCATATGCAGGAGGCAACCAATCAAAGTGTTCCTCTCACATTGATGTTTCTCTCTGTTTTTCCCTTCTCTTCCACTTCTCTAAAAATCAATGGAAACATGTCCTCAGGTGAGGATTAAAAACAAAAAAAAGAAAGAAAGAAATGTCATATCCAATGAAAGATACATCTTGGAAATACCTAAAAGAAGTTGTCATTTTTTTGTGGTGAAGGAACTGGAGTCCATGTTGATGAAAACACCTTGGTGGCTGTGGTGACTGGCAGTGGCAACAGCAGCAGGATGATGGGCTGGTGCCTTTCCCTGATCAGCCAGGTTGCCTCCTGCAGAGGGAAGCCTACTGAAGGCTTAAGCCCACATGGAGCAGGCCTAAGCCATCAGTAGGACATCCCCTGAGACCTCCTGGACTGTGAGAGGGGGCAGGGTGGGCTGAGGAATCCCACCCCCCCGGTGCATAAATTTCGTGCACCAGGCCTCTAGTCTACACTAATAAAAGAGAAACGTGCAAATTGATGTCACTCCTTTACGCCCAAGCCACACTCACCAGACAATCAGAGTGACTATATTCAAATTAACTCAACCAAGATGGTGGCCCACAGCCACCAAGCTGGAGCAAGCAAGAGGCTTGGTTGCCTCTGGCAATGGAGGAAGCCAAGCTTCCCACCTGCCCTGGCTGGCTGTGGCCTCTGCTCAAGGCAACAAAGTTTCAATTATAGAAGATAAATAAATCCCAGATACCTGCTTCTAGCCATCCTCACTGGGAGCTTGGGTCACTAGAGGCTGTGGCCAGCTGCAAACAGCCCTCAGCCACTCAGCCACACTGGCCAGGCACCCCAGCAGGAATCCCCATCCTGAAGGGGATGTGGCCAGTCTGAAAATGGCCCTCCACCCCTCACCCAGGCTGGCCAGGCACCCCAGCAGGACCCCCACCCTGATCTGAAACACCCTTCAGGACAAACCAGCTGGCCCCCACCCATGCACAAGACCTCTACCCTATATAATAAAAGGGTAATATGCAAATTGACCCTAACAGCAGAACCACTGGGAATGACTGGTCACTATGACATACACTGACCACCAGGGGGTAGTTGCTTAATGCAGGAGCTGCCCCTGGTGGTCAGGGCACTCCCACAGGGGGAGCTCTGCTCAGCCACAAGTCAGGCTGATGGCTGCCAGTACAGCAGTGGTGGTGGGAGCCTCTCCCACCTCCTCAGCAGTACTGACGATGTCTGACTGCAGCTTAGGTCTGCTCCCTGCTGGCAAGTGGACATCCCCCTAGGGCTCCCAGGCTGCCAGAGGGATGTCTGACTGCCAGCTTAGGTCCAATCCCCTGAGGAGCAGGCCTAAGCCAGCAGGTGGAGATCCCTCAAGGGGTCCCAGACTGCGAGAGGGCACAGGCTAGGCTGAGAGATCCCCTCGAGTGCACAAATATTTGTGCACCGGGCCTTTAGTCTATAATAATAAAAGCATGGTATGCTAATTAGACCAGACAGCTGAATAGCAGAACGACTGTCTGGGTGACCGTCTGGCTGAAGCTGGGGCTGTGAAGACTGAGGCAGCTGCTGCAGCTGTAAGGGCGTAGCCCCAGACATGAATTCCATGCATATATGGTCAATAATTGTATCACATTCAGGGCCATTATTTAAAACACTGAAGTACTGACTACCTTCTTTTACTTTCCGCCATCACTTCGTCTAGTCCTCGCTCTCTGGATATTATTCCACCACTACTGGGGAGCACCAGCACCACCTCCCCTCTCTGTCACTTGCCCTTTCCGTCCCTCCCTTTCTCATCATGCAGCATAGAAACAGGGGTGCACAGTTCTCCTTCCCACGTTTCTCACCCCTGACTGTCCAGTTCCTACCTCTGATGGGCAGCATATCATGTCATACTCAGTTTTTATACCCACGGAAAAGGATGTGATTGGAGAAAAAAAATCAGCTCTGCACACGCTTCTTATTCTAAGTGAATCGAGGCATCTCACAGGGTGTCCAGCCCAACTAACGTTTCCCGTCTAGTCAGCGAACCTAAAAAATGTCCTGGCCGGCCACTGCCTCCCGTTCAATCTCCAACACGTCCTCCCCTCCTTCATCAGGCTGATGTCCTGCCGTCTATTTAACAGCAAGAGACTAACAAAAGAAAACAAACTAATTTTCTTCTGAAGAGATGCCGACGCACTCGCACATTTCATCAACTCTGGATTGGCTTAGTTTGTGTGTGTGTGTGTGTGTGTGTGTGTGTGTGAGTGCACGCATGTGTGTGCACATGTGTACATGTGTGCATGTGTGTGCCTGTGTTTGCATATGTGTGTGTGTGCACACATGTTTGTGAATATATCCTTTCCTCCTAAGGCCCAGCTTCCGTGTGGAACATTTTTCCTTTCATACTATTTCTCTGGGCATCCTCTCTCCCCATTCCTAGCAGACACATGGCTCTCGTCTGGACTGATGGAGAAATCGCGGTGTGTGGTCGCCTCATATCTTCTGTCTCTCCTCCCTCATCTATTTCTACGAGTAGCATCCAATTTAACATCCTAAGACATAATTCTAAGGAAGACAAGCATCCGAATTAGACATAGCACACGGCGTCTCAGCCTTTGCCACATTCCCGCAGCGATGACCACATCTCATTCTCATAGCTGGCTCCCCTCACAAACGCTTAAGGTGCTTCAGCACTTGTTCCCGATGCCCATTCAGACATCGGCGAGGGCTCCCTGAACCCCCACATTGCTGAGCTTGCAAGGACAGTATCAATGATGGCAAACCTTTTTTTTAGAGCTGTCTAGGTGCCAGGCACCAGCTAGTAATCTCCCGTGAGGACTGTGATGCTAAGCTGGGGAAACCTACATAATGTGATGTTCCTCACCCCTGGGGGCAGCACCTGGGTGCTAGCCGGCCTGCTGTAGCCCTGGCACCTGGCGGTGTAGTATTTTGTGGGTGTGGGTTATGCCTCTGTGTGTGCTCCCCCGTTTGGTGATCAAATCTGGCTGGGAAGCCAGTCTGCCCCTGAGTGAGTATTGACTGGATTGGACTACATAGCTGCATACATGAGTAGCACACAGGAGAGGGGAACTCTCCCATGTAAAAGTTTCCACCAGTGCTGCTGACTGGATTTCATTATGTTCATTAAACACTGCTGTGTCATGCAGATGAGTATTTCTATCAGTGCCATTGTGTGGACTTTATTCTAACAGTGAATAGCTCTTGAGAATCTAACTTCTCCAAAAGCATGTACTCATGACACGAGAGAGAAGGATTCACTGCTCCAATTCTGTGAAAACAGGAGCCTGCCAATGAGCGTATTGAACTATTACTCCGACACTGAGCACACGGATTAAGCTCAAGCTGATGAATTACTACATGACGACAGTAGACATGAAACTCACGTGATCCCGCTGCTGAGAATGGGGATGGGGAGCAGAGAAGGAGGACATGGGGGTCGGGTGGGGTCTGGACACTGTGCAGGGAGCTTGTGGATGGGGAGGCTGGGCGGGGTGGGGGCAGCTCTTAGGAAACAGAAGTGAGGAGGCTGGAGGCTGTTAGGAGAACAGGTCTTTAGCCTTTTCCCCTGTGGGAGGTGATGGACGATGTACCCATGAGAACGCCCTGGGGGACACTTTGTATACACGTCGTGTCTCACTGGTCAGGGGCGCCTCGGGAAGCTGGAAACACTCAGAACATGTGTCCCATGTCCCAGGGGGTCGGGTAGCAAGGAACAGCAGCACCTGAGAGTTCGGCAAGATCGCGGCCAGGCCATGCCATGGGCCATTCGCACAAGTTCAGCCTCATACAAACGAGAAGGAGGGGGCTCCGTCAGCCTTCACCTGGGGTGTGTGGGGACCTGCAGCTTTGGGGGAGCCCTGGTGATGGGTTGTCAATATCTGAACAAAGGACAGAGGTGCCACACGGCGCCCCAGGAGGGCAGGGCTGTGGTTTGAAGGTGGGAACAGCATAGGAGGGAACTCATGTCCATTTTTATTTGTATTATTTTTATATATTTTTATTGATTTCAGAGAGGAAGGGAGAGAGAGAAAGAGAGGAAAAGAGAGAGAGAGAGACATCAATGATGAGAGAGAATAATTGAACAGCTGCTTCCTGCACGCCCTCTACTGGGGATAGAGCCTGCAACCCAGGCATGTGCCCTTGACCAAAATCAAACCCGGGATGCTTCAGTCTATAGGCCGACGCTCCATCCACTGAGCCACACTAGCTCAGGCCATAAATCCATTTTTAAAAAAATATATTTTATTGATTTTTTTTACAGAGAGGAATGGAGAGGGACAGAGAGTTAGGAACATCGATGAGAGAGGAACATCAATCAACTGCCTCCTGCACACCCCCCCCCACTAGGGCTGTGCCTGCAACCAAGGTACATACTCTTGACCAGAATCGAACCTGGGACCTCTCAGTCTGCAGGCCAATGCTCCATCCATTGAGCCACACCAGCTCAGGCCGTAAATCCATTTTTAATCTTCTCCCTCTTGTTTCCGCCTCGCTGAGGATATAAACCATTTCCGACGGCCTTCAGGTGGAAGAGTCTCTCGCTCTCTGTCACAGGAACACTGTGGCGGTTGTTGTGGAATGGATGGTGCTGACATTAGAAGGATGGCGTGCTGCCTCCTCCCAGAAGGGGTGGAGTTGTTTATAGGCAAGCTGTCCATTTCGGATTATTTCACGACGATGCACCTATTTGTCAAACTCTCCTGTGCCATAGCTCAGAGGCCCTCTGCTCAAAGGTGACAGTGACCTGTCCCCACAGGAAATAGCAAAGGCAGGGAGCTGAGCTCTGTGCGGGGCCCACGGCTCCGTGGGGAGGTGCCTGGATTGGCAGCCGAAGCCAGATGCTGCAAACATCACCTCACCGTGGCCACAGTGGGCCCACTACGACACCCTTATTCATAGCCCTTATGGGTCACAGCGCTTAAAACACAAAGTGAAGTTGACTTAGTCAAAAGTTGTTGTTGTTTTTTTTATTGATAATTTATGCTGATTCTTGATTATATGAAGGTGCACACAATCATTTGATGAATGACTCGCCGAAAATGCACATAAAAGGCCGCATATATTAAAGTCTTCTTAGATATGTTTCTACAGAGCACTGCACCAGGCCTAGGGAAGCAGATCTGCACGGCAGGAGTGAGGTATGCAACTGTGGGCTGGCTTTCTTTTTGCTCACAAACAAGACCCTGAACAGAAAACCGACACTCAGGGGCCTCCTGCTGCTATAAATAGCAATACAACAGAGAACAATGACTTTGAAGAGCTGCCCTTGGCCCCCCCCCCCCCCCCCCCCCCCCCCCCCCCCCGGACCTGAAGCCTTCTGTGGGGTCTGTAATAGCCAGGGGCCACATTAATCCCCAGTAAATGCCACACCCTCGGCACCATGGGTGCAGCTGGGCACCATGTGGTTACATCCAACTCATTCTCTCTTACTGTGATCGTACCCCTGCGTTGCCCTGGGGCGCTGTGAGTGACAGGAGGGGGCATCACGTGAGGGTGACCACACCCATTCAGCCTCCTGCTCCAGGGTTCCTGAGACTCCGCCTGGAACCTCCCTGTGTGCCTGGAACCTTCCCGTGTGCGGGGCCTTTTCCGAGGGGGAGGCTTGTCATTTCTCAGGGACCCGACAGGAGGGCTCTGCCAGCTGCTAAGAGAGTTTCACTGTCCATGTGGGAACAAGGGAAGAGAAGTAGTTTCCACAGCCTCCTGGGCCCACTGAGGGCAGGACAGGGCCACAGCATCATTGTCTGTCTGGGCTTCCATCAACCCACACTCCCAACTCCTCTCCTCGTCATGCAGGGTCTTGGGGGCTGTGGGAAGGGGCACACTGGGAGTGCCTCTGAGTCTTCCTGGGAAATTCAGCTCTTTCTGGCAGATTATAGTCACAAGAAGAATAAAAACAAAATTGGGGCAATGCAAATTCCTTCCATAGTCTTTTGAGCAAATTCCTAATTATAATATTCCAATAATGGGACAGAAGTCTCAAGCTCGCTGAGCACAAACCTTGATTAGCTAAGTGTCCACGTGGTCATTCATTTGATCTTCCCGCCGTTTGGTTTGGGTCTTTTGCCGTTAAAATCTCCATGTGAAGAATTGCCTGCATATTTTGGTAGAACAATGAGCCATTTCTGAGCCGAAGAAGCCTCGATAAGGAAACAAACTTGTCAAATCATGAAAAGGCCATCTTTTGAAAAAACTGGAAATCAACGTCTTCGAAAAATGGACTCTGCAATAAAGATCAAAGTGTGGCGCTTTTTTTTAAGTCTTGAAAACGTCAGTCCGCTATTTCTTTTTACCCGAAGCTCTTTTTCTGCTAATGTGTAAAATATCTCATTTTCCATCGCGTGGGGGGAGCTTATTCAAGGGCCTGCTGGGACGGGCGTGGCACTGACATTCAAAGGTGCCGTCCTCTGCAACGAACAGAGCCCAGAGCTCTGCCCTCATGTCAGCGTGGCTGGCGGTAACAAGCACATTTTTACTCACATTTCATCCTTTCCTGTCTCAGCCACCTTCCTTTGCCGCTGCTTTACGGAGAACAGGGACTGAAATGGGTGTGTCATTGTGTCTAATCCCTGCACATCCCAAGTTCGCTGGTTTATGCGGGGGTCTCTGCTTGTGGCATTCACCCTTCTTTCAATTCGCTGGCTACAACCTCGGCGCGATTGCTAACGAGGAACCGATTGGGAAAGCCACATCCTACCTCTTTCTCTTTTTTTTTAAGCACTGATTTTCCTTGTCTGGTCAAGTTTCCTTGTTAAGAAAACTCAGAAATAACCCATCAAAATATATGCAAGCGATAAGGTGGTTTCCGTGATCACAGTGGGAAACTGGTACGAAATGTCAGGGAAGGTTGGAATATTACTTTTATTTGGACGTTATGGAAATATTTGCCTTTGTCCTGGCTGGTTTGCCTCAGTGAATAGAGCGTCTGCATGCGGACCGAAGGTCCGATTCGGTCAAGGGCACGTACCTAGGCTACAGGCCCCTCCCAGCCCTGGTCCTAGCTGGGGCTCGTGCAGGAGGCAACCAATCAATGTGTTTCTCTCACATCAATGTTTCTCTCTGTTTGTCCCTCTCTCTCCCACTCTCCCTAAAATCAATGGAAAAATATCCTCGGGCGAGGATTAAAAAAAAGTAAAGAAATATGCGACTTAAAAAAAACAAACACATTTTGTAAAGTGAGAAAATGCTTGCAACCTTTTTACCAGTTATTTTTATTTAGGAGTTTTTTGGTGTGTGTGTGTGTTTTTTTTTTTGTAACAAATATTAATAGAGAGTTAATTCTGTAAAGGACCACAATTTGCTAATAGTTGCACACATGTTTTGGATTTACATATTCTAGCTGGTGTCTGAGAACTAGCAGGTGTGTGATAAATCTTCATATAATGAATAAATTCAGAGATACATTGAGAGGAAATCAAACTGGTTGTGATGTCTTCCTCTTCAGAGGAGCATTGGTGCAGTTCCATCACTAAAGGCCGCTGCCATTGTGTTATCCCTGGGCTCCTGATTAAAACAGTGCTGGGAAATGTCAGCCTGGAGGGCACACCTGACATTTACACATAAAGTTTTATTGCAACACAGCCGCTCTGGCTGGTTTTCCATGGCAATGGCGGAAATGAGGTCCAATGATCCAAAAAGCTGAGCTCTCTGCTGTCTGGCCATTTGCAGAACCATCTTCTGACACCTTTGTTTAGAGATTCCATAATTCCTAAAATTTCTCATTACACAAGCAAACCGTTGGCATTAATGCTAATATATCATTGGCCACTTTTCAACATGATTCGCGCCGATAACGGCAAGGGTTTGATTTCGTCCCCCTGGTCTGTAGAACACCCAGGAGACAATAATTAATTGAGTGGAATAGCATGGCTTCTTCCAGTCCCCACGCAGAAAGGGTTTCGGCGTCATAACTCACAGGTGCAGAACGTTAGAGGGAAAGAGATGGAAGAGGAAAGTGAATACGGTATGACTCCACTTCCATATAGTGGAACTGGGCAGAGCTAAACCTGCGGTGTGCAAAGGGGGTGACAGCAACTCCAACGAGACTAAGTTAGCTCTTTGGGGTGAAAAGACCTGCTCCGGTGTCTTTATAGGCGCAGATAGGCATACAATGCGAAGCAAAGTTAGGAAGTACGATGTTGAATGGTATTTCTGGGGAGTGGGGTGGGTTTAACAGGGTGGGGAGACCCTGGTGCAGAGCGTCTCATGTTTGAGGAGCTCAGGTTGGAGTGAGAAGAAGCCAGGACTGGCCGCTGGCAGCTGGAAGGTGAGTAGTGGATGGCACCACAGGTTGAAAATGGCAACAACACAGTTAAACTCCAGGAGAAGGAGCCTGAGGTCTTGTGGGGAGGACGGGACAGACAGACGAGGCCTCTGGAGAGAGGTGCTGTCAACGTATTCAAATGCACCCCAGTGAGGGTCACGGGGAGAACTGTTAGAAATGAACGGACGATGACGTGTGAGCGCACCACTCCATGGTAGGACTTCGGAGGCCAGACAACGCCAAGGAGGACACATCTCAAAATTTAGAGAAAGGTTGACAAGTGGCCCTCACCTGTTTAACTCCGTGGGTAAGCACCAGCCTGCGGACCGAAGGGTTCCGGGTTCGATTCCAGTCAAGAGCACATGCCTGGGTTGCAGGCTCAGTCACACGTGCAGGAGGCAGTCGATCAATGATTCTCTCTCATCATGGATGTTTCTACCTCTCTCTTCCTCTCCCTTCCTCTCTGAAATCAATAAAAAATATTTTTAAAAAGTGGTCAAGTGCTTTTTCTCGTCTCCAGGTAAATTGCAAAGTTTCAATGTTTTGTATTGAATTTTGGAAGGAATCCAGCAATGGTTGGCTAACTAAGCATTGTCCATGGAAATAGATTCACCAATCATGTCAGTTTTTCTGTCCACTAACCTCATGTCAGTTATTGACAAACTAACTTTTTAGTTCATAAAGAATATGAGAAAGTATTTAGAGTAACATAGAAATATCTACTCTAATAAAAGTATAATATTGAAATTGACCATTTCTCTGGGATGCCTAAGCCACGCCCATGAGCCAAGCCACACCCACCAGCCAATCATAGTGGCTTTATGCAAATTAACTCAGCCAAGATGGAGGCTGGCAGCCATGGAGGCGAGTGCAGTGCAGGTTGTGAGATGGGCAGGGCGAGCAGGGTGAGTGGTGGGCTGTGGGGTGGGTGGGGCGGATGGCAGGCCATGGGGTGGGCAGGGTGGGCGGGGCAGGCTTGGCCAGCCTGCAAACTGCCATCAGTCCCTCACCCAGGCTGGCCAGGCGTGCCAGCAGGTGGACATCCCCAAAGGGGTCCCAGACTGCGAGAGGGTACAGGCCAGGCTGAGGGACCCCCCAAGTGCACAAATTTTTGTGCACCGGGCCCCTAGTGTATTTATATATAAGGTATAAACTTATATGTAAATATATATTTGACTATTAAATGTGTTCATTCATAAATAAAAATTAAGCAAGTTTTAATGCAAAAACATGTAAAAAAGAGAAGGATTTAATTCATAGCAGCATCAATGCTTTTTGTTCTTCAAACAAAGTGCTAGCGTTTGCCTTGGAACTCATTAGACTGCTAATATATCCAGTGAAATATTAAAAGTAAAAGATCCTCACAGGATTTAGAATGTTAATGAGACAGCTAAAATGAATTAATTGCAAGTGAAAGAAACACCTATACTTTAGTGTAAAATACTGTGATTAGATAACGATGCCAAATATCATATATAAATTAAAATTATGTGTTCTTTCAATTACTACCGGAAGTTATTATCATAACATATGACACCATTACAATACAAATTAAGTAGTTACTATATCTCTTAGAAGCTACTAACAGCATATTAAAAGCCGCAACCAGTATCATTAGTGCTCCAGACAAGATACTCAGACAGGATCAGATATTAAACAGAGCCTTTTTATGTGCTCAGGAAACAGGTGTCTATTCCGGTCCTCTGCCCATTTTGTAATTGGACTGCTTGTCTTCCAGGTGTTGAGTTGTATAAGTTTTTTATATATTTTGGAAATTAACCCCTTATCAGATGTATCATTAGCAAATATGTTCTCGCATACATTGGGCCCCATTTTTATTTTGTCGATGGCTTCTTTGGCTGTGCAGAAGCTTTGTAGTTTGATGTAGTATATAGTTCCGTTTGTTTATTTTTTCCTTTATTTCTCTTGCCCTAGGAGACATATTGACAAAACATATTGCTGTGAGAGATGTCTGAGATTTCGCTGCCTATGGTTTCTTCCAGGATTTTTATGGTTTCTTGACTCACATTTAAGTCTTTTGTCCTTTTTGAGTTTATCCTTGTGTGTGGTGTAAGTCAGTGGTCTAGTTACAGTGGTTTGCATGTACCTGTCCAATCTTTCCAACACCATTTATTGAAGAAACCGTTTTTGACCCATTGCATGCTCTTGCCTCCATTGTCAAATATTAATTGAGCAGATAGACATGGGTTGCAGCCATAGATGCCCTAGATTTCAGGGGAGGAACTTGTCCCTCTCCTGGGCCACAGCCTGGCTGGTCCCCATTCCTCTCTCCCCAGTGTTGAATGTTGAGCAGTTTCAGTGTGAGGGTGTGAGGGTGCGAGGGTGCAAGGGCGCAAGGGTGTGAGGGTGTAACAACCATTTGAATATTAGCTCTTCATTATATAGGATGTGAGTCATATTCTTAGCTACATAATGCTACGGAAAATAATTTTAATAAATTAATGTAGTTCAAAAATTTAAACATAAGAACAAAATGAAATAGAGCCCCCTTTAGAGCAATTAAGTAGTTAATATGGTTCTTGAAAATAAATTATTTTAAAATGCCTTTTTTTACATGAGTGGTATGTGTTTACATACGTGAGAATGGAACTATTCTCAGGGTGGCCCGATGTCACATATTATTTAATATTTTTTGAAATACTTGGTCATAACACCCACCCACTCATTTCTCAATGCACATAAAGTAATTCCATTTCTTGAGCAGAGCAAACTTCACTGACATAACACAGGAGCGTTGTTTGTTATATGTTGGCCTAGCAATCATTTTGTCTAAAGCTGAATTCACGAATTGATTGTATGAGTTAAGAACATTTCCCACTTGTTAAAAATACGAAGGAAATGAACTGGAACACTAAACAGAGAAAATGCTGTAAATGAGTGCAAATAGTCCCACTGGAGGAAAGTTTATGTTAAACCTGTGAAAGTGATAATTAAATGTACAAACATGCAAATGTGTAAAATGTGCTAAAATATGTAGATTTTTAAATTAAAAAATTAATAAGCTAGAAAGCCCTCCTTAAATTTGAGAGTGAAAATGAGGAAATTTGGAGGTAACTGTGAAAGTTAACCATTCAGTATCCATGACTTTGCACAGGGAACATTCTTTAAAACAAGTGTGGTTTCTTCTATTGTGCATACGTTAACGTTTGGGGCCAGTTAAAAATCAGTGAGTGTAGCCCTGGTCAGTGTGGCTCAGTTGGTTGAGCATTGTCCCCCATGGACCAAAGGTCCCAGTTTGGTTCCCAGCCAGGGCACATGCCCAGGTGTTAGGCTCGATCCCTGGTCAGGGTGGGTGCAGGAGGCAGCTGATGCATGTTTCTTTTCACATTGATTTTTCTCTCTTCATCTGTATTCTTCTCTCTCTCTCTCTAAAATAAAATAAAATAATCAATAAAAACATATTAAGAAATCAATGCATGCATTTGTATTGCAATTTAGATGACTGCATATCTATCTAATCTCATAAAAGCGTAATATTGAAATTGACCATTTTTTCGGGACATCTAAGCCACTCCCACCAGCCAATCAGAGTGACTGCATGCAAATTAACCCAGCCAAGATGGAGGCCGGCAGTCACGGAGCTGCTAGAGTAAACAGGCAACTTCTGTTGCAGCAGGAGTAAAACTGTTTGCCGGCTGCCTGGGCTTCTCTCCGCTCTAGACAACAACATATTTGCAACATTATCTCAATTATAGAAGCCACAGAGCTGAAGCCAACAGGAGGCTTCCTTACCTGCCTACGCCTCGGCTTAAAGGAACAGTATATCAATTATAGAAGATAAACAAACCCCAGAAACCTGTTTTTAGCTAGCCTTGCTGGGATGTTGGGTCAATGGGAGCTGTGGGAAGCCTGAAAGCCTAAAAACAGCCCTCAGCCCATCACCCACACTGGCCACACCCCAATGGGGTGAGGGATCCCACTGGGGGGCTTGGCCAGCCTGCAAACAGCCATCAGCCCCTCACCCAGGCCATCCAGGTACCCCAGTAGGGACCCAAAACCTGAAGGGGCTGTGGGCAGCCTGCAAATGGCTCTCAGCCCATCACCCAGGCTGGCCACACCCCAATAGGGTGAGGGTTCCCACTGGGGGCTTGGCCAGCCTGCAAACTGCCATCAGCCCCTCACCCAGCTGGCCAGGCACGTCAGCGAGTGGACATCCCCAGAGTGGTCCCAGATGGTGAGAGAGCACAGGCCAGGCTGAGGGAGTTCCCAAGTGCACAAATTTTTGTACACCAGGCCCCTAGTATATATATAAAAACCTAAGTGACTGAATGACTAAATGACCTAATGAGAGGTTGCTGATTGTTATGATGCGCTCTGACCACCAGGGGGCAGACGCTCAATGCAGGAGCTGCCCCCCTGGTGGTCAGTGCGCTCCCATAGCCAACCTTCCCTGGCAGGCTGACTGGCCAACCTCCTGGGGTCCCTTTCCCCCAGTGGGTCACTCCTGCCCCATTGGCCCTGATCGCCGGCCAGGTAGAGGGACCCCATTTGTTCAAAATTTCATGCACTGGGCCTCTAGTATTAAATATTACCATTGCCCTCAATATAATGTATACCTATATTAAGAAAAAATACAATAAGCTGCTCTTAGAATCTTATAAAATTTAAATAAAATATTTTATGATTATGTATCATATACACAAGCAACAAGAACATTATTATGCCTGGCAATTTGCTTTTATTTTTATTTTATTTTTTAAAATATATTTTATTGATTTTTGACAGAGAGGAAGGGGAAAGAATAGAGAGTTAGAAACATCGATGAGAGAGAAACATTGATCAGCTGCCTCCTGCACACTCCCCACTGGGGATGTGCCCGCAACCAAGGCACATGCCCTTGACTGGAATCGAAACTGGGACCCTTGAGTCCACAGACTGACGCTCTATCCACTGAGTCAAACCAGTCAGGGCAAGTTTTAAAAGGTATTAAATTAAAAAAAATATTTCCTAATTTCTCATTGTTCATTTAAAAACAGATGTTAGTTTTATATCTAAAAAACCAAACATAACAGCTAACTATTACATTCTGTCAGATTTCATTTGTATTCATTTAGTTCTGCAGGAAAACAATTGCAAAGTATTGGAATTCTGCTGAATATAAATTTTTTAAAATATATTTTATTGATTTTTTACAGAGAGGGAAGGAGAGGGTTAGGGAGCTAGAAACATCGATGAGAGAGAAACATTGATCAGCTGCCTCCTGCACACTTCCTACTGGGGATGTGCCCGCAACCAAGGCACATGCCCTTGACCAGAATCGAACCTGGGACCCTTGAGTCCACAGGCCGACGGTGTATCCACGGAGCCAGTTAGGGCTATAAAATATTGTATTATGGGGGTGCTCTTTGCTATTCTGTAAATCAACACATCATACAACCTACGTAACAGTGCTTTGCCTTTTTACCCTCAATAATACATCATTTCTGCAAGATAATTGTTTGCATTTTAAAATAATACTCTGTTTTGCCCTGATCGGTTTGGCTCAGTGGATAGAACATCAGACCTTGGACTAAAGTGTCCTGGGTTCAATTCCTGTCAAAATCACATACCTCAGTTGTGGGCTCGATTCCCAGCCCTGATCAGGATGTGTGCAGGAGGCCACCCATCGATGTGTCTCACTCACATTGATGCTTCTCTCTCTGTGTCTCACCCCCTCCCTTCCACTCTCTCTAAAAATATCCTCAGGTGAGGATTAATAACAATAATAATAATAATAATAATAATACTTTATTTTATGCATATATGTTGGTGTAATGTAGTAAATTGGATTATTGTTATATTTTTATTTCCTAGTGGGTGAATTGATACCGTTGTTGCTTTTGTACTTGGACGCTTAGAATTTTTGCACATAAAGCTCTTAGAAATAATTGAACTATTTTTTTAAAAAAATCTGAATTTAAAACTAATTAAGAGCCTCACCAGAAATAACACAGCCATCCACGGTCACGTCCTCATCAGGGCGGCTACCTCGTCATGTTTCACAGTCGCACTCCAGCTCCCACTGTCCTGAAGCACAGCGGCTGGCTTTGTCACACTGTCCTTTCAGCTTGCTTCTTGCTCTTTCCGAATTCTACACAGTCCCACATGCTTAGTTTACACGTGCTAGTTAAACAGCTCAGATATAATTTCAGTCGCTATTATGGTAGAGGAATTTGGAACATATAACAAGTGTTTTCATAAATATATATGACTCCAAAAAAGTAGAGTTTAACGGAAGCACTGCTGTTGGTCTGTAAAACCCATGCCCACATGGTGTGTTGCTTGTGGCAGGTGGGTACTGTAAGACTCCAGTATAATCATTTAATTCTAGGCCACGTTTGTCCAGCAGCTGACGCGTAAAGCAAATGGCAGTGTTTGATCTGGGGACTGTCCTTGAGTGACATTGACGTAAGAAATTCATTGCGTAAGGCAGCTGTGCAATATTTACTCTGCTGGGTTAGAAAATAACCCATTTATTAGAATAAAATGTTTTGCTGAAGCTGTTGACCATCCAAAGGGGGATCAACAGAGAAGGCTGCTGCCCCCCTACCCCCGCCGGTGAATGAACTGCCTCCTGGGTATTGTGGTCAGATAATACTCTCCTCCCTGTCTTTTCTTCTCAAGGAAAAACACACTATTGGGGCTCTTTTGGCAGCCACGGGGGAAATATCGAGTCCCTTTAATTGCGTCACTGCTCTTGCAAAATAACTCATAGATTCCACATGTTTTTACTGAGGATTGACCACCAGGGACCAGACTCCAGGGATGTGAGGGTCCAACCCAGAAAACCCCAGCATCTGGAGAACTTCTCTGTTGGTGGGAGGTCAGCATGGCACCCGGCAGAGGGAGCAGGTGTATTGGCAAATGCTCTGAGCTCCTGGGCTTTGAATAGCGTCTGCATCTGCCTATGCCTGAGACTATCTTGTCAAGAACAAAAGCAAGGAAAGAATCCTGCCCAAAACAGGAAAGATGGTCCTGGGTGCTGACACCATCTCATTAACTTCAATTCCAGGTGCAGTGAATTTACTGCACATTGTTCCACACGTCCGCCTGGTTCTCTAGGGAACGGGAGAGACGTTGTCTAGTCTCATGGTGCGTTGGCTGTGCTCCATGTTGCTCTGAATAAAGAGAATTACTGTGGGCTCCAACCATCATAGACTCCTGAAAATCTGAGAAACATTGCATTTCAGGACGAGACTATGGGGCAACCTGAACATTTGCTTATTCCAGTGGTTCTCAACCTTCTGGCCCTTTAATACAGTTCTTCATGTTGTGACCCAACCATAAAATTATTTTTGTTGCTACTTCATAACTGTAATGTTGCTACTGTTATGAATTGTAATGTAAATATCTGATATGCAAGATGGTCTTAGGTGACCCCTGTGAAAGGATCATTTGATACCCAAAGGGGTTGCGAACCACAGCTTGAGAACCGCTGGCTTATTCTGTGGCAACTAGTTTAAAGAAATTTATATTTCTCTTTAATTAAAAATTCAAATAAAATGCAAAACCATTACTCCAAATTATCTATCTAATCTAATAAAAGAATAATATGCAAATTAAACATCACTCTGAGACACCTAAGCCATGCCCACCAGCCAAGACATGCCCACCAGCCAATCAGAGCAGCTGTATGCAAATTAACCCAGCCAAGATGGTGGCCGGCAGCCACCAATCTAGAGCAAACAGGAGGCTTCCATTGCACCAGTGATGGAGTTGAAACTGCCTACCTAGGCCGGCTGAGCCTTTGCTCAAGGCAACAATGTTTTAATTATAGAAACCATGGAGCTGAAGCAAACAGGAGGCTTCGTTGCCTGACTAGGCCTCTGCTCAAGGCAACAAAGTTTCAATTATAGAAGATAAATAAACTCCAGAAACCTGATTCCAGCCAGCCTCGCTGGGACATTGGGTCAATGGGAGCTGTGGGCAGTGTGAAAATGGCCCTCAGCCCCTCACCCAGGCTGGCCACACCCCCATGGGGTGAGGGCCCCCACTGGGGGGCTTGGCTAGCCTGCAAACAGCCATCAGCTCCTCACCCAGGCTGGCCAGGCACACCAGCAGGTGGACATCCTCTGAGGGCTCCCAGACTGTGAGAGGGCACAGGCTGGGCTGAGGGACCCCCCGAGTGCACATATTTTTGTGCACCTGGCCTGTAGTAGTATATATATATATATATATATATATATATATATATATATATATATATATATATATATATGGATAATATGCAAAGTGTCCCTTCAGGAGTTTGACTGGGAGACCTGGAGTTCAATTGCTCGCTATGATATGTGCTGACCACCAGAGAGTGGTGCAGAAGGAAGGAATGCCCTGGTTGGCAGCCAGAAAGCCCTGATAGACCCTGATCACCAAGCAGGACTAGGGACCCTACCCGTGCATGAATTTCATGCACTGGGCCTCTAGTGTATCATGAAGAGCTATGAAAGGTAAAGATATCCTAAATGCACAAACATGGACATTCAGGGACAAATGTCTGCTACTTTACAATTCCATGTTAGCGGTGTCAGAGCCACAGGAGCTCTGCCCAGCACTGCTGCTCTGAGTTGTTCTGAGTGGCTGTGAGTCTGGGTATTCTAAATTCTCCTTCCCACTATGCCAGGGCTGGTTCTTCTTGAACCCGGCCCTCTGAACTAACTGCTGAGAACTTAGTTCAAGTTCCTCCTTTATCCTCTGCTCCCTTAGACACAGGTCAGTTCTTGGCAGTGGGTTAGATGGAGAAGACATGGGGCTGTGGGTGTGTGAGGATGAGTCTTCATTGCAGAAGCCAGTGGCCGCATAGCTTTGATGCACGTGACAAGTCCTCCCAGCAAAGTCCATACGGACAGACAGCCAGACACTGGCTGGTGAATAAGTACATCTCTCTCTCACAGCAGCATTAGTCTCTGTGCCCACAGCTATTATCTGAGCAGCTGCACGCTGCCCCCCAGACTCACCGCCTCACATCTGAGCAGCACCCACATTCTCCCTTAGAGCTGCAGCCTCGTGGCCTCTTGGGCTCAACAGCTCCTCCTGTGTCCCCTGCCCAGCACACGGGCTGGGTAACATGGCAGCTGCCCCTGAGCTCTCTGTGAGCTCCTAGCCTCACAGACTCTCAGCTCCATCTCAGCTCTCCTGTCTCCTGCACACACAGGACCTACCTTCTCTGTGCCCGCCGCCTCTCCTTCTCTGCGCTTTCTCTAGCTCTGCTCAGCTGCTCTGCCCTTAAGCCCTCTTTCTCTCTTGTCAATAGCCAGTCTATTACTCCAGAGGCAAAGAAGGCTGGTTGCCGACAGTGACGTCAATCATATTTTGGGTTACAGAAGGACACAATGTCCCATGTGTCCTGCACCCACTCATGGTAGCTTGGCCTGATATGGATTCCCAGGTTCAGTCCTTGGACATCCCCATTAGGCTCATGTTCAGAGCAGCCTGTGTCCACTCTGCTGTATTGATAGCAAGGCCTCTGTGCTCCCACTGGCCTTGACCTCCGGGGCCCTGGTGTGGTTCCCACAATCAGGCAGCGTCAGGAGTTGGTAGGCTAGCAATATGCATCATAAAAACACACATGTTTTTTCAGAGCAAATGTCTGAGTTCCAGCCATTAAAAATGTATTACAGTCATGACCGGCTTGGCTCAGTGGATAGAGCATTGGCCCGCGGATTCAAGGGTCCTGGGTTCGATTCTGGTCAAGGGCATGTATCTTGGTTGCGGGCACATCCCCAGTAGGGAGTGTGCAGGAGGCAGCTGATCGATGTGTCTCTCTCATTGATGTTTCTAACTATCCCTCTCCTTTCCTCTCTGTAAAAAATCAATTTTATATATATATATATATATATATATATATATATATATATATATATTACAACCCAATCCTTCCTTCTCCCATGCCTAGTAGTACATAGAAGGCAAAGTCATTTACAAAAATAAATTAATATGGATTCCTTTTGAAACCACCATCAAATGCTTATTTTTGTAGTAAACCTCATTCCAGTAATATCCTGAATAGCACTGCAGGGGAAAAATAATTATTTTGTGCCATCAAAGAGGAAGGCTTAATGAAACGGTTAAACATAAAACAAAGTGGCTACTGGGATCGATTTTTATCACACGGTGAGCACCTGGAATGTTCAATACGTCATCACCAAGATGAACGACTTTAATAAAAATATAACTTTCTACCATCTTTTGCCCCGTGGGTCTAGATTAATATTGCATCGTGTGACGTGATGACCTGTAGCACG
Organism: Murina feae; assembly: GCA_004026665.1. Classification (NCBI taxonomy): domain Eukaryota; kingdom Metazoa; phylum Chordata; class Mammalia; order Chiroptera; family Vespertilionidae; genus Murina; species Murina feae. Next base: position 59,161 of record PVJC01002619.1, read on the forward strand.
TAATTTACCGAACTTGCTCCTCTTTCTTACGTAAAGTGTATCAGACAGATGTTTCTGAGAAAAGTGTGCAGAGGCTTTTCAACAAATAAATAAAACGTAGAAACACTGTGCTCCACACACTGGTAAGTACTCGTGAATCTCCAAAACATCAGTGCACCGTTCATAATGGAATACATCATGTTCACATAAAATGCCAGGAAATACCATTTAATTAAAGCAATATCACAGACAGCAATTTGGAGCCCTCGAATTCTTTATAAATGCCACCTAATTTGGAATAATGAACTCCGTGCTCTTGAGATAAATGCACTGGACCATCTGGAAATAATCTCAGATGACACGTAGAATAAATTTGGATACTCCGTAGATTTTTATGGTTATGAATATAGTGATTATTTCCCGGTATGTCTGTGTCTAAGAGCCTATTTTTTAATCCCTGTATTGAGGAGGAAATATATTGGAGGCACATATAATTTTATGTAATTGCTAGAGGCCTGGTGCATGGATTCCTGCACACTGAAAGGAAATTAATTAGAAGATGGCCAGCGGAGTAAGACTGGGCAAGATGAGCCAGACATTACCTGGAGCCAACCTCCCGAGGTCCCTCCCGAGGTCCCTCCCCGGCCAGCGGCACCTGGGGCAGAAGGGTGTCTGTGGAGTGAGTGGGGTCCCTCTGGCATGTGGGGTCCCTTGGCCTGGCCTGAGGGGATTGGGCTGAAACTGGCAGTCTGACCTCCCCCAAGGGGTCCTGGAGTGCAAGAGGGCACTCTGCAAAGTTGCTGTAGCTTGGCAGCTCCTGCATTGAGTGTCTGCCCCTGTGGTCAGTGCACATCATAGCTATTGGCTGGTTGGCTGGTCATCTGGTCACGTGGCCTTTATATCTCTCTCCCTATGTAAGTGTAATTAATATGCAAATCGACCCAACGATGAAAGGAACAGAACAACTGGGCAAACAGTTGCTATGATGTGCACAGACCATCAGGGGGCAGATGCTCAGTGCAGGGGCTGTCACCAGCTCACAGGCCCTGATCACCCAATAAGGGGCCTGCTGGGCAACCTCTAGGTCTCTCCCCCTGGCCAGCAGGCTCCCACTGCCTGATGGCGAACAATGGGGAACAGGGAACCAGGGGTGGATGGTGGCAGAGGGTGGGGCCAGGCTGCTGGCAGCCAGGGAAGATGGGCCCTAATTACAGGCCAGGCCTAGGGACTGTCCCCGCACACGAATTTCATGCACCAGGTCTATATTGTATAGATAAGAATAACACGCAACAATATCGTCATATTCTTTCTTTCTCTAAGTGGCACATTAGACAACAATAGCATCAAACGAGAGCTCTTTCAACCCGAAGGAAGAGGGAAGGCAAACTTCCTCTCCCAGACGACACAGTGGCTCCCCTGCCAGCAAGAGTCCCTGCCAGCTCCGAGTCTCAGGGGCCCCCAATTAGGAGAAGGATGCTGGAACCCCCAGCACAGTGGTTCACTATTTTAAAAAATACACTTTTACTGATTTCAGGGAGGAAGGGAGAGGGAGAGAGAGATAGAAACATCGATGATGAGAGAGAATCATGGATCAGCTGACTCCTGCATGCCCCCTACTGGGGATCAAGTCCAGGCCTGTGCCCTGACTGGGAATTGAACCCTGATGTCCTGTTCATAGGTTTACACTCAACCACTGAGCCACACTAGCCAGGCCACAGTGGTTCCCTTTTAGTTCAGACTAACTCTGTTGAGTCCCCCCCCCCCCTTTTTTTTTATTCCCTCTCTTCTCATGTTCTTCCCTTTCTGTAGACTCACATCTCTGACCTGCATCATTGCCCTTCTCTCTGAAGAACTCCTACAAACATTTTATGCCTGGCAGGTCCACTGTTGCATATCAACACAAGTGATTTTATATGTTGCATAAATGTCCATAGTTCACTTCAAACTATGTAGGATTTAACTTCAAAAAGCAACTGATTTTTATCATAAATTAAACTTGAAGTGTGTCCCATAGGATTTTCTTTATAGTTTAATGTTTAAAAATATAACTAAACTAACACACATAGCAATGTGTATATATCTATGTACGAATTGGTCAGTGAGTTTATGAAAGATGGGACTTGGGTAAAACAATTCCAGAAACAGGTAAAGTCTAATAGTCTCAAGCTAAAATCTTTTTTTAAAATATATTTTTTATTGATTTCAGAGAGGAAGGGAGAAGGAGAGAGAGAGAAACATTAATGATGAGAGGGGATCACTAACCGACTGCCTCCCGCACGCCCCTCACTGGGGATGGAGCCCACAACCCGGGCCTGGGCCCTGACTGGGAATCGAACCGTGACCTCCTGTTTCACAGGTCAATGCTCAACCACTGAGCCATGCCGGCCGGGCTACACTAACATGGTTAAGGAGCTTGGCCTTGAATGGCCGTTATTCTTTCTTATTTTGGTTTATATGCAGTATGTGACGTGTACCTGGTGATGAGCTGCATTCCTAGCATGAGTGGAGGAGCACACAGGTAGCACACAGACACAGATCAGTCCTACCCAGTGTCCGTCTTCATCCCAAGTGCGTTTGCATACATGCAGGGGTGTTTGTGATCTGCACCGTTCCGGTTATTTTCACGTCTGTCAATCCTCAGATTGTCAGGCCCTGTGCAAGGTCTGTGGCCCATGTGGGCAGCGCCCTCGCCAGCGAGGTGACAGTGCAGACGGGACTGCCCAGGACGAGCCTCCTTCTGTTTCACTCCTGACCCAGCTCGCAGTGCCCTGGTCCTGCGCACTCACCCTCTGTGCCCTCCCTCTAATGATGGCACCTGTCATGTCCCTCCTTAAGGGCTCACTCGTCCCGAAGCCGAAGCCATAGGCACTGCCTGCATTCACCACCATGACATCGCAGGCAGCAGGTGGTTTGTCATCACATCCGTCATCCGGAGCCTGGCCTGCAGCCCAGGGAAGAGGAGGCCGCCGGGTGGGCTGTGGCGCTGCCCTGGTTCTCTGAAATATGGGCAAGGGTCTCCAGCCTCCTCCTGCCATGAATGCCAGGGAGACCATTGCTTAGGAAACATGGCGACCTGACATGCATGGTCACACCACATTGGCCTTGGCATTTTAAGTGCTCTTCTTGATGACTCACTTGTGCACTTGTCCACTCCAACGTCTACAGCTACTCGTGTCAATCCACCCCCAGGAGGCAGGGGTTGCTGTCACTCTGCACCCTCATCTGGCTGCTGTCTGGGAGGAACATTCTGAGGTGGTGGCTGGTGGGAGGAAAGGAGAGGAAGCCTGTACCCCAGCAGGGGTGCTAGGACCCCACTCAGGCACCCAGGACAAGGTGACCCCACACAGGCACACCCAGGACATGGGGGCCCCAACAGGCACACCCAGGACAGGGGTACCCCAAACAGGCACATCCAGGATAGGGAGACCCCACTCAGGCATACCCAGGACACATGGACCCTAACAGGCACACCCAGGACAGGGGGCGAAGAGGCAGCCGAGGGTCCTGCTAAGCCAGTGGTCAGAGAACATCCAGGCTGACCATTCATATTGTAAGTTAATTATTGAACATGTGTCTTACACTTTGCTTAATAAGAAGCATTTATATGACCCATAATGGCGTCACCATTTTGGTTATGTGACACAGATTTTTGACATTTCAGCTCTTAGAATAAAATGAACACATTAAATAGCTGAAAGCATTTCCTTCCGATAGTAGTGTATTTTCTTTTTTTTAAAAAAATATTTTATTGATTTTTCACAGAGAGGAAGAGAGAGGGATAGAGAGTTAGAAACATCGATGAGAGAGAAACATTGATCAGCTGCCTCCTGCACACTCCCCCACTGGGGATGTGCCCGCATCCAAGGTACATGCCCTTGACCGGAATTGAACCTGGGACCTTTCAGTCCACAGGCCGACGCTCTATCCACTGAGCCAAACCGGTTAGGGCAGTGACGTATTTTCTGACCATTAACAACATCCTGAGTGGCCCTTTGCTTTCCTCTGTCACGGATGGAAAAGCCGTGTCTGACGTGTAGCCTCTTGGGCCACCAGAGGAAATGGACCATGTGCCCCAGGTAAGTGGACTTGTGTGAGGAGAAGGTCTCCCTCCCGTCAATAGTTACAAAAGTCTGATAGCAAGTTTTAATTAGTAATTTTAACTCCTATTCAAAGAACAGAATATATACGGAAAAACAAGAAAATAAAAGCAAAATAAACAAAATTTCTTGATAATATTTTATCTACTTAAGATATTTGATCTATTTAATATAATGTGAATATCTAATTATAATCAAACATAGCAATTTTTAAAATAAGTGCGTAATTGCTGAAATAAACTACACATGTAAAAGAAAAACAGTGTATGAAGATAATCCATTTGTGATATTTAATTTAAAAAGGAAATAGATGGCTAAACGATATAAGTTGCCTGAATGTGTCTGTGATAAACAAAAGGAGGTTTGTAGATGTAGGCATTATCGTTATGCAGAAGTAACGTACAATATTCAAAAGGCTATAAGAGCCGTGCAGAACATAGTAAAAATGTGTATGAAGATGAAAAAGTTTAGAATTTTGTAGAAAGAAACTGTAAGTTTTACCCTTTTAATTTCCATATTGCTGCCTATTCTATACCATGGATAGACTTATTATTTTAAAAATAAATATGAGCCTAGCCTGCATGGCTCAGTGGTTGAGCATCAACTTATGAACCATAATTTAATTCCAGATCAGGGCACAGGCCCGGGTTGCAGACTCAATCCCCAGAGTGGGGTGTGCAGGAGGCAACTGATCAGTGATTCTCTCTCATCATTGATGTTCTATCTCTCTTTCCCTCTCCCTTCCTCTCTGAAATCAATAAAAATAAATAAACATTAAATCAACCCTAGGATGAAGGGAGACATATAAATAGAACCCCATCATGTAGGTTGACATATATGATGATGTATTTGTTCATACACATGTATGTGTGTTCATCAAGCAGCAGCCACAGGTCACCATTACAACCAAACTTTAACTGATAACATTATATAACCTTATCGCAGTACACATACACAAAAGTATTATTCTTCAAGGACGTAAAACAGTAGGTATGCAAGACTTTATACTCTTCCTACTGAATTCTTGAGACTAATATGCTTGTTGTGTACATTTGGATAGTTATGTCAATGTCCATGTGATCAAGGGGACAAGACTTGCAAAACCCAGCAGGGCCCCTCAAGTTGACTCTTACCTGTAATTGCTAAGACCGAAAGTTTAAATTCATTTAACCTCTCAGTCACTTGCACAGATAGTGTCAGGCATCAGTGGTGTGTCATGAAATTGGGAAATCATGTGGCATATGGGAGAGAAAACTGTGAAATAGAGTGATCTGAACTTGAAAATTCTGTGCAACGGGCTCAAGAAAGTGATACCAATTCTTCACACACATTGTTTATAGTGAAAACCTCCATATGTAAATCATCCTTTTCTTACCTTACTTTGACAAATTTAGGTGGATATTGGATTACAGACATCACTTACTTAATATTCTATTTGATAAATAATGTATTAAAATAATAAGTTTTCTTGCAGAGATCAGATATAAAAAATGATGAAAACACAAAAGGCAACTTTTTTCCTAATGTTGCATGATGCGACATTTCTTTTAGTTTGTGAACCTTTATCTCTGTTCACTTGAGAAGATCTTGTGAAATTGAAAGAATAACAAAAGCATGTATCAATTGGATTTATGTTAAAATATTATAAATAGTTTCCCATGTATTTATTTCTGTCTATACATCTCATTTATTTTTTTAATATATATTTTATTGATTTTTTACAGAGAGGAAGGGAGAGGGATAGAGAGTTAGAAACATCAATGAGAGAGAAACATTGATCAGCTGCATCCTACACACCTCCTACTGGGGATGTGCCTGCAACCCAGGTATATGCCCTTGACCAAAATCAAACCTGGGACCCTTCAGTCTGCAGGCCAAGGCTCCATCCACTGAGCCAAACTGGTTAGGGCTATATATCTCATTTCTTATCAGCACAGGAGAGATGTGCTTGTTATGTATATGAATCTCACTGACTTGCTAAGGTACAATCACACAAGACTTTTTTAGGCTTCTAAGAAACTATCTCATTAACATTACAGAATTCAAAGCAGGTAGGACATGTGTTAGCTAAATTGTCTATTATTTCAAGGAAAAGAAAAGAGAGAGTTGTTCATCTGTGTTTCTAAGGTTAGATGCCAATTTCCTAACAGAATCGGGAGTGTGAATATCTTTCCCAGACTGGCTTATTTCGCTTAGCGCAATGCTCTCTGGTTCCATCCATGCTGTTGCAAATGGTAAGAATTCCTTTTTTTACCGCATCATAGTATTCAATTGTGAGGTCATGTGCCGGGAATAGGGGAGGCTGGGAGAGGTCAATGGGGACAAAAGGAGACATATGTACTACTATTTATTTGTAATACTTTAAAAAATAAAATAAAATAAAGAGTGTAAATGTCCTTGGGATGACACTATCTTCCAGGGAGCTGTAGCTCTCTGGCTTCACTCTCTCACTCTGCATCTCACTGAGCACGTGTAGTACTTAATATGTAGAGAACAGACTGACAGCTGTCAGAGTGGAGGGGGTGGTGCACTGGGTGCAAAAGGTGAAGGGATTAAGCAAAAACAAACAAACAAACTCATAGACCCAAACCACAAAGGTGGTGGTTGCTAGAGGGAAGGGGTGGGGGGCATCGAAGGGTAGAGGGGTCAGATAGATGGTGATGGAAGGAGATCTGACTCTGGGTGGTGAGCACATGGTGAAATATACAAATTGTGTGTCGCAGAATTGGATACGTGAAACCTATATAATCTTGTTAACCAATGCCGCCTCAATAAATTTAATTTAGAAATACATATGCTAAGTATTAAATATACTAAAAATATTTATCTTGAGCATCTACTGGATTAATCACATGGTGGTCACAAACAGTCCCTCTTTCCCAGGTCCCTGTGCTGCTGTACAATCACAAAAAGGCATTCATCCTCTCCCATGGAGTCTGAGCTGTTCCAGAGACCGTGGATGACCAATGGAAGGCGTGAACATAGTGATGGATGGGCCTTGGGGCTCAGGGGTGAAGATTCCCTGAAGTTTCCTGTCTGCCCTTGGGAGTCAGCTGTGATGTAAAGAATTCTGGTTCCTCACAGGAGGGCAAGGCCACCCGGAGAGACTGCAGGATGAAAGACAACTTCGGGAGAGAGGCCCAGTTGAGTCCCTCACAACCCAGTTGAGATGCTAGACTTGCAGTGAGCCACCCCCTGCGGGAACCACTGAGCAGCCCTGCCCGTGAGAGTACATGTGGGGCACAGTCAGAGAGCCCCGCCCAGAGTGGAGTCATGAACAAACAAGTCCTGGCTGCTTTGAACTAGTGGGTTCGGAGCACTTTTTCTGCATCGTTAGGTAGTTGCAGTGACCACAGGGCCACATTTGGAATTCTTTGGCTATAATTCCTCGATCTAATAATTAACTGAATGACTCTTCTGTTACAAAACGCAGACTGAGCAACGTGCTTAGTGAGTTTTCTTAGTACATACAACTGGTTCATTTCAGGCAGGAAAAATTATCATCAATCTATCCATGTAGTATATAATAGTTCTGTTCATTTAAAGGAAACTAAAGGAAGATGGCATATAACCCATTTGCAGGTTATGGGTTATAGGTTACACTACTAAATTCCCAAGAAAGCCTTTCTTTTCCATGGATAATTGAGTCAAAATACACGTTGCCTGCTTAACTTATGGTAGCTGAGTTTTCCTAATTACTTACTAGAGGCCTGGTGCACGAAAATTCATGCTCTGGAGGGGGTGTCCCTCAGCCTGCCTGCCCCCTCTCACAGTGCAGGAGCCCTCAGGGGCTGGAGGCGACCCGTGATCAGGGAAGGTGACACCCCCATCATATCTCTACTGCTGCCACTGCTGGCAGCACAAGCCTCAGCTGGCCCCAGTTACCTGAGCCTCTGGCAGTGCTGGGTGGCTGGGGGGCTGAGGGTGGGTCCAGCCACACCGTGAGCCTCTGTTTCCCCAGCTGGGCTGAAAGGACTGTGGGACTCTGGTGGGGCTGAGGTGACTGGATGCTGCCATCTTGTGGCCCTGGGGCAGCCATCTTTGTGAAGGCTTGATGGTCAATTTGCATATTCCCTCTTTATTAGATAGGATTTCGTGGTGAAAAATGTCACATGGCCTGAACATAGTCTAGGAAAACCAATGTCCACCAACATCTCTATAATTTTTTTAAAACAATTTCAGAGAGGGAGAAAAGACAGATAATACCGTCAATGATGAGAGAGAGTCATTGATAGGCTGCCTCCTGCACGCCCCCTACTGGGGATCGAGTCTGTAACCCAGGCATGTGCCCTTGACCGGGAATCAAACCTGGGACCCTTCAGTCCTCAGACTGATGCTCTATCCACTGAGTCAAACTAACCAGGCACAAAATCTATACAATTTTATTAACTAACAAGAGGCTTAGTGCATGGAATTCATGCAGGGGTAGGGTCCCTAGACCTGCCCAGTGAGCAGGGCCAATCAGGTTCCCCCCCTCCCCACCTCCTCCTTCCCTTGCCACCTATGCACTGCCACCGAGTGGCATCCTCCTACCTTCCCACCTCCCCGCCTACCTGCCTCCTCCTTCCCTCACTCCCTCAGTACCCCACCGCCACTGCTGGTCTCCCACCATGTTCCGCGCCACCCCCTGGTGGTCAGTGCATGTCATAGTGAGCAATCGAACTCCTGTTCTCTCAGTTAAACTCCTGAGGAGACACTTTGCACATTGGTCTTTATGTACAGAGATGTCCTCTCCTGTCCTTCCTTCTTTCAACTCAGTGCAGTTTCAAAATCTGTGCCCCTCCTTGCCTTGTGAGTGCTCTTTTCACAACTTACCGGAGCTGAAGGGTCAAGTTGGTTTTCACAGCGTACCTCCAGGACCACAGGACCTGTGCTGACGACCTGAACGTACGGCCGCCTGTGCTGAACGATGACCTCATCCTTCCTTTCTGCTTCCCATGGCCTCTGTGTCTCCAGGCGGGCCCTTCACACACCAGGGGGTGACTGGCCATTCACAGAGGTATAAGACTGAGGCATGAATTGCTACCTGCCAGGAGTTTGTGTACGTGTGTGTCTAGGAGAAGATGGGAAAACACAACAAGCACAAAACACCACCCAGCCAGTGTGGCTCAGTGGTTGAGCTTTAACCAATGGACCAAGAGTCATAGTTTGATTCCCAGTCAGTGCTCATGCCCGGGTTGTGGGCTCAATCCCTAGTGGGGGGTGTGTAGGAGGCAGCCGATCCAGGATGCTCTGTCATCATTGATGTTTCTATCTTGCTCTCCCCTTTCACTTCTTCTCTGACATCAATAAAAATGTAGTAAAAACAAAATAAAACACAAAAACATGGACTCAGGCCTCCAGCGTTGACTACTATGCTATTCTATACAAATAAAAGTGAAGGCTAAAAAGTAACTCACTTGTTCTGTTATGTGTTCATTATAATTCTTTTCTAATAAAGTTCAAAGCACTGATTTATTTCCTCTAACTCTACCACAAGGACTTCTGTTTTCCTGGTAAAATAAATAAAAATACTCCAGGCACAAATTATTCCTTGCACTGTCTTATTTTTATGTTTTATTATAAAAGTAATCTGGGCCCTGGCTGGTTTGGCTCAGTGGATAGAGCGTCAGCCTGCGGACTCAAGGGTCCTGGGTTCGATTCCTGTCAAGGGCATGTGCTTTGTTTGTGGGCACATGCCCAGTGGAGAGTGTGTTAGGAGGCAGCTGATCAATGTTTCTATTCTTCTCCCTTTCTCTCCGTAAAAAATCAATAAAATATATAAAATAAAATAAATAAAATAAAAGTAATCTGGAATGTAATCAAAAGCAAATTAAATGTGTAAGCGGGGCCCACACATTCCCATTGTAACTGCAAGGCGACCACATCTGCCTTGACCTGCACTGACATCTGGTGGCCCAAAATGCTTTGTTTGTTTTTATGTGTGAAATGTTCCTGTTTTCCGCTTCTCTTCCAGGGTTTAAAGCGGCCGTTTTCATTATCTTAGAATCCGAACAGTCACCACACGTTACAGAGACGAAATATTACACAGGAAGACAAGAAAACCTGACGGCAAAGGTGTCCCAACCATCGCTGACCGGACGCCTTGCACAGGAAGTGGTATTTCTCTAATATTTTTCAATATTGAAAGAAAACATGGAAAAGGTGATGCAGTTCATTCCGATCTTGAGAGGAGGTAGTCTCAAGAATTGTGTGATTTTCTGTGTAATAAGAATCGAAACAACTAACTAAGCAGCCGATGTTTTTAAAAGTATTTTGACTGCTGTCCCAATATCTACATTTTCCTTAAAACCTCTTTCTTCCTTCTCCGTGTACATTATCTTTGCAACTTAGACGCTGTGGTTGGCTTCTATGGGTGCACACTGGTAAGCACAGCGAAGGGAGAATGTCCCCAACCTCACTCTCCTTCCATCCTTTCCATATTTGCTGATGGTTGTTTTTTTTTTTTTAATATCTTTTATGGATTTTTTACAGAGAAGAGGGGAGAGGGATAGAGAGTTAGAAACATTGATGAGAGAGAAACATTGATCAGCTGCCTCCTGCACACCCCACACTGGGGATGTGCCCGCAACCAAGGTACATGCCCTTGACCGGAATCGAACCTGAGACCCTTGAGTCCACAGGCCGACGCTCTATCCACTGAGCCAAACCGACTAGGGCATGCATATTTGCTGATGGTTTTGCTTGTTCTCAGCGTTGCCCTGGTCCACCCCAGTATCTCTCCCCTACTTCCAATCACTTCTTCCCATTCTCAGCAGGAAGCTTCAAAGCCCTCGGCAGGGGCATCAGGAGGAAATTTCGTTTGGAACTGAGCGTCCATCCTAACCTACCTACACAGAGGACTGCAGCTCCTACAGCTGAGAAGGTGTCCAGCTTTAGCAACTGCAGCCGTTTCATTTCTTAACAAGCTGTCAGCTGCAGAAACTGTGGCCCTCCTTGCAGTCAGGAGGCATTGGGGGCTGAGTGAGAAGGTGAAGGGATTAAGCAAAGAAGAACAAAAGAAGGAAAGACTCATGGGCAGGGACAGCTGTGTGGTGATTGTCAGAGAGCAGGGGGGTGGGTGAGACAGAAAAAGAAAAAGGGCGGATAAATGCTGATGGATGGAGACTTGACTTGGGGTGGTGAACACACAGTGCCATATACAGACGATGTATTCTGGAATCGTACACCTGAAATCTATACACTTTTATTAACCAATGTCACCCCAATACATTCAATCAATCGCTCAATTAATCAATCAATAAACAAATTAATTAATTAAGGAAGCAATAGTGGTATATATAGTACATGGTATTCAAATTAATTTAATATTCAATTAATATATATTAATTATTTAATAACGTGCATCTAAACCTAGTTCTGCTCAGCAATCATTAACATTTTGCAGAACAGTCGGTTTCCCAGAACAGTTCCATCGGTCCCCACAGCATTAGCCATCCCTGCCGATCCCCATCGTTCTGCTGCTATTGGTCTTTAGTGCTGGAGTTCTTTTCCTCCAATTTCTTTTTTTTTCTTTTTTTAAAATATATTTTTATTGATTTCAGAGAGGAAGGAAGAGGGAGAGATATAAACATCAATGATGAGAGAGAATCATTGATCGGCTGCTTCCTGCAAGGCCCCAACTGGGGATCGAGCCCACAACCTGAGCATGTGCCCTTGACAGGAATCGAACCTGGGACCCTTCAGTTTGCAGGCTGATGCTCTCTATCCATTGAGCCAAACTGGCCAGGGCCTTTTCCTTAAATTTCAAAATGAGCATCTCAGTGTTGACAAGGAGACGTCTCGTTAAAAGTGCCCCCTATCCACACTGTGGAGGTGCCCAGGCGTCTTTCCTTCTGCACCTTCTCCCGAGCCCCCAGCCCTCCTGGCTGCAGGGCGGACCACGGTTGCTAAAGCTGAACATACTCTCAACGGCAGAAACTGCCACCTCAGTGTGTTCAGGTTAAGATGTGTGTTCAGTTCCAAACGGAACTCCTGGCACATGTAGGGCACGGACACAGGCCTTCCTGCCGAATGTTCGACAGGAACGAAGCTGATCAGGCCTACACTCCCCGACCCCCTTGCAGGGTGAATGCAACAGCCACAGCCTCACTCTGGGTGTCTCACAGGCGGGGCTGCGTGGTGAGGGCGGGGGGCAGCCTGGCTTCTGGCTAGCCACACCTACTGTCAGTACCTCTTCTGTCTGAAGCCTGAGGTGTGCCTCCACCTTCGGACTTCCTAGGTAATCAGAGGGAGTCACTGAGGGACTCTCCCTCTGCGGGCGAGATCCCTGCTAACATACTAGTACATAGAGGGTGAGGTATAGCTGTCACGTGGAGATGATGTGCTGCCCATGTCTACTCAACTCTCTTTCCTGGAACTGTGGGGACATCTTCCTGCCTGGTGGCTGCAGGAGGCCAGGGCCCTCAGGGGAGACCTGGCTTTCCGTCCTGTCTCTGAAAGATGCTCCTTGCTGTTTCTGATCTCTCCAAGTGCATTCCTAAATTGGGAGTTCTTCTTCCTGTGATTTCTGGAAACTTCTGGAACCCACAATTCTTAATGTAAGTACAGCAAGAAGCTTGGACAAACCTTCTAAGTCCCGTGGGGGAGGCAAGTAATGCGAAGATGGGAGGCGTCCAGAGGACTATTTCATTTTCATGCAGCAAATGTCATCCCCAGAGAAAAACGCCTCCGACACTGCCCATGGTCCTGACACTCGACAAATAATGTATCTTTTAACCCTGAGAGCTACCTGCACAGGCTCTGGAAAGCCTGGTTTAACAGAGGAGGATACTGAAGGTAACAGCTGTCTTTGCGCTCAAGATCACAGATTGTGCTCAAGGTCACAGAGGCTGTGTGTGAAGACAGGTTTCAGCCATGTTGACCCACCACAAGGGCTCGTGGTCTTCCCTAGGCAGAGCTCACCTTCTCCAATCACAATGTCTCGTGAGCATATTTAAGTTACAAAGGTATAGAAGGGAAATCTGCTCGGTATCCCCCTAATCCTACAGGGAATCTAATCTAATAAAAGAGTAATATGCAAATTAACCATCACTCTGAGACACCTAAGCCATGCCCACCAGCCAAGCCACTCCCCCAGCCAATCAGAGCAGCTGTATGCAAATTTACCCAGCCAAAATGGAGGCTGGCAGCCACGGAGCTAGAGCAAAGAGAAGGCTTCTGTTGCCTGCCTAGGCCTTCGCTCAAGGCAACAAAGTTTCAATTATAGAAGATAAATAAGCCCCAGAAACCTGATTCCAGCCAGCCTTGCTGAGATATTGGGTCAATGGGAGCTGTGGGCAGCCTGAAAATGGCCCTCAGCCCCTCACCCAGGCTGGCCACACCCCCATAGGGTAAGGTCCCCACAGGGGGGCTTGGCCAGCCTGCAAACAGCCACCAGCCCCTCACCCAGGCTGGCCAGGCATGCCAGCAGGTGGACATCCCCAGAGGGGTCCCAGACTGTGAGAGGGCACAGACTGGGCTGAAGGACCCCCCCAGAGTGCACAAATTTTTGTGCACCGGGCCCTTAGTTCTAATAATAATGAACCACAATGCACTTGCTTAAGTGGGTCTCTGTGTGAACATCTCAATATTCAGCCCTTTAATCCCCTTATATGCCTCCTCTGGGCTGGACACTCAGTGGCACCACTTACATCCCAGAATGATCCTCAACGTGGGGCTTATTGATAGCCTTCAAGGGTCTCCTCACTCAAGAAATGATCTCCAGGAACAAGGACACCAGAGGAATCAATATCTAGCTTATCATTTTATTTGCAAATGTTCTACTTATACACACGTGTACGGAAGGGGCCACACGCTGACCTGACAGCTCAGGGGAGGCCTGCATGGGGCCTTGCAAACTCAGAGACCTAAAGGCACCACCAAGGATGGTCTGAAATGAAACTTTAACTAAAGCAGTGATGGTGGCAGTTCCATCCTAGGCCGGTATCTTCCCTGACAAGGGCATCCTTTACCTTCACTGAGCCTGTCTGTGGTCTTTTTGCATCTATGATAACATGCCCTTGAAATGTCTGGGTAACTTGTAATGTCCCTGTTCCTGGAGCCCCTGGGACACAGCTAATGTGCTGGGCGCCAGGAGAGAGACCACCAAGTCCTTCATCATCATGTTAATTGATCCTGCACCCACCTAAGTATGTGCCCATCATTTTACTTTTTATCCAATCCCAGGGGTTTCCCTGCTTTGCTTTCTCCCGCCTCTCTAGTCTATCACCAATGGATTTCATGTAACCCACCTACTTCCCTTTCCTTTGACTGCAATGTATCAATACAGATGTAGCCCACCATTCTCCGGAGCATTATCTCAATTCATTGAGGTTCTGCACCCGGCATATGTCAACAATTTGGCTCAAATAAACTCACAAAATTTCTTTACAGATTTGAATGGTATTTTACCTTAACACATATATATTGGATTTTCATGTATTTTGTTAAGGCATTTTCTAACTTTATGTTATTGTAGCTTTTATTCAATCCTGCTCATAGTAATCACTCAGTTTATATTGTACATGTATTAAAATTATAACAATTTAAATAGACTTTTCATACTCCTTAAAATGTGGCTTGGCAGGCACCTGTCTTGTTAGGGAATATATATAAACACAACTCTGTGCATGTGTGTGTATATGTGTGTGCAGACATGTGTGAGAGACAGAGAGGGGGAGGGAGAGGAAGAATTTTAACACATAGAAAGGATAAAACAAATGTAAAAATTTAAAAAAAAATAGGTTATTCCAGAAAAATGTAGAGTTTATACTCAGGAAGAAAAGTAAAAAAAATATACATTTCTTAATTAATAAAAAATTGCTCATACACTTAATGAATATTATATTTTCTCAGATATATATGAAACTTTTAAAAGAGGATATGTAGGTAGGAACATTTAACTTATATTCTTATGTTGATGCTCATAATTATAAAAGTGAGAAGTAAATACTTTAACAGAAAAATAAATTATTTTATGGTAAAGGAATACAGGCCTAAAGCGGATATATGTGTTGCATATGGTATCTTTCTCCTGTAATAGAAAAGACACACCAATAGAACAGAATGTGGAACACTTTGTATGCAGATAAGAAAGAAGTACTGAGCTGAGGAAAACAGCTGTTAACTGATTTTATGGCCCAGCACACACAGCTACAAGGAGCTTGATAATTCAAGGCAGATACTTGATTTTGTTTTTTCTTTCTTGTAGCATCTGGGCATTTCAGGCAAAAGCTATAAATGGTTTTCTGTCTGAATAACTTAGGAATTGGCATCAGTACAAACCTGGCTAATACTGAATTTAGAGATTCAAAAATTCAATGCTCACAGTTAAGTTCTTGGATTTAAACACAGGAATCCAAACCTATAGATTTGAAAGGAAATAATATATCTGTACCTACATAGAACTTGGTCTTTCTATATATGGCCACATGAGATGATGTGAGCGAAATGGTTTAAAAACAAAAACAGTGCTTAATTTACATGTTAAGCAAAAAAAAAATAGTGGAAGAAAAAATAAATACTGTAACTTGACTTATGTCCAAAACTAACAGCGATCCAAACACCAAATGTAGAAACATGTTGTTAGAACATTGTGGGTGTTTAGGCAGAAAAAATCTGAAACGTATGAGAACATAAGAAATAAGCAAGAGGTATATAAATATATCTATGACAGTAATCATGTTCTAAATTTGAAAATGTTGACAAGTGAATGGATTTCTAGAGCAAAACTGATAAAGTCAAAATTATGTGATGAAAATAAGCTTAAGTCCTAATAATTATGAAGAACATTAAATAAGGTTTAAAGATTATCTTAAATTTTTCCAATTCAGATTGTTTTGTTGTGAATTATTTCAGCAGTCATAAACACATTATTATCACACCTTCCTTATTTAAAAGAAAACTCGTAATGTATTGAGCAAAACTAGCAAAATGTTTACTACAGAATACCGCCTTTTAAAAGTTAAAGACCTTCCTGTAAACCACTGTGAATGGCTGTGGATATAATATTGACCATTAAAACACTAGCTCTTTTAGCAGAACTTGGAGTGATGGGGATAATCCACCAGAGAAAATGCATTATTTTCAATTGTTCATGGAACGGTCGCTAAGAAACCATATTTGGGAGCCACACAAAAACCCCCTAGATACACTTAAAGAAATAGGATCATGAAAAGTAAGTTTTAGGGCATGATGGAAATAAATTACAAATCAATATGAGAAACATATCTGGAAGTTTCACAAATATTCCATCATTAACCCAATTCAAAATAATAGGTGTTATATGAGAAAGTCACAAGGTGTATGGCAGGTTATTTTGAATTGCAGGAAAATAAAATATATCATGTCAAGTTTTGTAAGATGCAACTAAAGAAATTCTTAGTGGTGGATTAAATAAGAATGAGATACTTATATTAATAGGGAAAATGTTTTAAAAGCAGTGATCTAATCTACCATAAGGAGGAAGTAGAAATTGAACAACACATTAGAAACAAAGAAAGAAGGGCATAAAAATAATAGGAATCAAGACAATTGAGGATGGGAAAACAGCAGAGACAATCAAAGAAATTAAAATTATATCTTTGAAAACTTAATGAAATTAATCAAAATCTAGCAAGCACCCAAAGAAAAAATAAATAACAAAGGAAGTCACAAAGGAACAATCCCAAGACCAGTATGGATCTTACAGTTAATCTATCCTATATAATAAGAGAGTAATATGCAAATTGACCCTAACAGCAGAACCACTGGGAATGACTGGTCACTATGACACACACTGACCACCAGGGGCAGACGCTCAATGCAGGAGCTGCCCCTAGTGGTCAGTGTGCTCCCATAGGGGGAGCTCTGCTCAGCCACAAGCCAGGCTGAGGGCTGCCAGTACAGCGGTGGTGGTGGTGAGAGCCTCTCCTGCCTCCTCAGCAGTGCTAAGGATGTCTGACTGCAGCTTAAGCCTGCTTCCTGCTGGAAAGTGGACATCCCTCAAAAGCTCCCAGGCTGCCAGAGGGATGTCTGACTGCCAGCTTAGGCCCAATCCCCTGGGGAGCAGGCCTAAGCCAGCAGGTTGACATTCCCTGAGGGATCCCAGACTGTGAGAGGGCACAGGCCAAACTGAGGGACCCCTTGCCCCCACCGAGTGCACAAAATTTTGTGCACCATGCCTCTAGTCTATTAATAAAGAGCCAGGGTCATAACAACTGACTACGACTGAAGGCTTACTGCGGGCACCCGGAACCAGTACTGACTGTCTAGGGGACTGAGGATCAGGCCCAGAGAGAGACCTGCAGAGAGAAAGGCAGTGTCTGATCCATAGCTTCTCTGGCAGTCATTGATCAGAACTTGCTGCTCTTTCTCTCTCAGCCTGGCCAACAGCCTCGCCTCCATTTCTTTCCAGGCCTCCACTGGGGCTGATGATCAGTTTTGCCTTTCTGATCAGGACCCACCGATAGGCTCAGAGGCACTGACTGGCATAGAAACTGACCAATCAGAACCAAATATGAGTCAACTGTGAGGAGCCAGTGGCTGCCTAGGAGGCGGAGCTTTTGATGCTGATTGGCATAGAAACTTACCAATCAGAACCAAATTGGCCAGCAGAGGAGGGCAGTTGTGGGTGAGATCAGGCTAGTAGGGGAAGGTAGATAGGGGCAAACAGGCAGAGTCAGTTAGGGATGATCAGGCCAGCAGGGGAGAGCAGTTAGAAGTGAGGTCAGGCCAGCAGGGGAGGGCAGTTAGGGGTGATCAGGCAGGCAGGCAGAGGGGCTAGGGAGATCAGGCAGGCAGGAAGAGAGGTTAGGGTTGATCAGGCAGGTAGGCAGGTGAGTGGTTAGGAGCTAGGGATCCCCAACTGGAATGGGTGCAGGCTAGGCTGAGGGAACCTCCCCCTCCATGCACAAATTTTGTGTACCAGGCCTCTAGTACATGAATAATAAGCAACATCATAAAAAAGGCTTTCTGTAATACATTGGAATCTTAAAATGGACTAATACCTTGAAAGAGACATGATACTAGAACTCCTTCAAAAAATGAATATGTAAAGAACAGTCCTGAACTGTTAAATATATTCAATTCTGAATTTAAAATCTTTCTTAAACAAAACAAACAAACAACAACTTGAAAATAGAAGGTTTTACCGGTTAATTCTACCAAACATTTATGAAAGAAAAAAATTGCTGAACTTATATAAATTCATCCAGGAAATATATAACCAAAAGGAGATATATATATATATATATATATATATATATATATATATATATATATATACACACACACACACTAGGGGCCCGGTGCACAAAAATTTGTGCACTCGTGGGTGGAGGGAGTCCCTCAGCCCGACCTGTGCCCTCTCACAGTCTGGGACCCCTCAGTGGATGTCCTATGATGGCCCCAGTCTGCCAGG
>PVJC01002620.1:0-77640 GCA_004026665.1 Murina feae
GTAGGTGCCCCTGTGAGGCCCATGGGGGCCAGGAGGGGCTGGGCAAGGTCAGGGCCAGGACTCAGAGACGCCAAGCAGGTGGGCCGAGGCGGAAGCTGGGGGTCTGAGTGTGGTGCCCAGAACAGGAGGAGGCACCTGGGAACACAGGTAAATGAGAAGGGAGGGCCAGCAGGTGTCATGAAGTCCAAACAGATGAGCCCGGGTGGGGCAGGAGATGTGCCACAGGCCTGGCAGACGGGAGCCTGTGCCTGGGCACTGGGCAGCCTTCCAGGTGGAGGAAGAGCTGTTCCTGATGCTGCTCCCACAAGAACAGCAGGGCCCGGCCAGGACAGGGGCCTGGAAACCCAGATGGAATGAAGTGCGCACCCCAGAGGCAAATACCAGCCAAAGCAGTCTCAGTGAGAGGGAGTAGAGGAAGCGCTTCCGGGTGCAGGGAGGGGAGAGACCCGTGCTACCTGATTTGTCAGTATTGTATTTGTCAGTGCCCAGCACCTGGCGTGGGTTGGGCCAGTCAGAGTAAATGGAAGGGTTTTGATTCTATGATTAGGAAAGAGGCTCACTGGTCGTGAACACCTAGAATATGGCCAGGACTGCATTCCTCCCAGAAATAATTACTCTCCTGACTTTTAGGGTAATATTTTTAATGCTTTTCATTTGATTTTAACACCTTTGTATCAATCCTGAAACAATATAAATTTAAGGGTATAGGGGGAATAAATGATGATGGAAGGAGCCTTGAGTTGGGGTGGTGAACACAGTACAATATACAGAGGGTGCATTATAGAATCGTACATCTGAAACCTATATAATTTTATTAACCAATGTCACCCCAATAAATTCAACAAAAAGTAAAAAATATAAATTTATTTTGCATATTTTGCCATAGACATACATTTGAAAAGAAATTGAATTATACTAAATGTGTCCTTTTGTAGTCATTGTTTGTTCAGCGTTATATTTGTATGCTTCATCTATGTTTCATAAAATGTTACTTAGTTCATTTCCATTGCTGTATAGTACTCCATGTATGAACAGGCTATAGCTATACTTTGTTCATTTTCATTGCTGTATAGTACTCCTCTGCTATGGACATTCTTTTTTTTTTTTAAATTCTTGATGCAGATATTCTTGGTGAAAGTCTCTAGGCATCTAGGCATCATGATATTTAACTTTATCAGAAAATACCAAATTGTTCACCAAATAGTGCACCAATATATTTACCTTGTATGCAGTGTAGGAGAGGTCCTGTAGCTCTGCATCCTCTCAAAGACCATCAGAATTTGATGGTCTTTACAGTATGTATGTAGTCATATCTTTTTGTGGTTTCAATGTGCATGTTCCTGATTATTAAGGACATTGGGCATCTTTCATATGTTTATTAGTCATTTGGATTTATTCTTTTATGAACAATTTTTGCCGATTTTCTATTGGGTTGTCTGTTATTTGCATAATTTTGATATTATTTTTTTTGGTCTGTTCTCTGAGTTGTAAAACCTCTCACTCTTTCAATTGTCTTTTTCTCTCTTCAGAACAGAAGTTTTAAATTTTAATGTAGTCAAGATTATTAATATTTTTCCTTATGATTTGTGCTTTTTGTGAGCGTGTTTAAGAATTTCTTCTCTATCCTTACATCTTGAAGACATTCTAATTTATCTTCTGAAATTGTTGTCTCTGACCTGTGGGTTTTGACTCTATCTGAAATTGACTTTTGCATATGGTGTGAGGTAGGGGTTTGCTCCCCCTCCCGCAACCCCACATAAGAACACTCGGCTGTCCCAGCACCATCTATTGCAAAGTCTGCCCTTTCCCTCTGGCTCTGCGATCCACCTCAAATGTCCATAAAAGCAAGAGCCTATTTCTGGACTGTCTCTTCTGTTCCTTTGGTCTATTGTTCTATCCCTGAGCCAACATCACACTGTCTTAATTACTACAGATTTACAATAATCTTTATATTTCATTGACCAAATTTTCCCACACTGTGGGGAAAATTATATTTGTCCTGATTATTCTTGGCTCTTTGCTTTTCCATATAAAGTTTAGAATTAGCTCATCAAATTCCACAAAAGAAAAAAAGCAGCTGGGATTTTTATTGGGCTTGCATTTATAAATCAAGTTGTGTAGACTGTTGAGTTTGCCAGCCCACAAACATGATATATGCCTGCTTTAACTGAAGCCTTTTCAAAAAAGCATTATTTTAAAGTATGATTGACATACAGTGAACTGCACATATTTGCACTGTACATTTTGATAAGTTTTGACATCTTTAACACCCATGAAACCAACACTGCAAACAGGATAATGAACACATCCATCAGCCCCACATTCTCCTTGGTAATCCCTCCCACGGCCCTTCCGACCTCCCCTCCATAGGGATGGTGAGCTGCTTTTCATGGGCTTCTTTTCCATCTGTAGGTCTTGTCTGGGGAAGTGTCTGTTCAAATCTTTTGCTCCCTTTTCACTGAGCTGTTTTCTTACTACATCGTCATGCGCCACTCGACGACGGGAATACGTCCCGAGAAATGCGTCGCTAGGCAATGTTGTCCTTGTGCAAACAGCGTAGCGTGCACTCACACAAACCCAGATGGCGTAGCTCATACACACCTGGACTGTATGGTGCAGCTAGAGCTCCTGGCTCCAAGCCTATACAGCATGCTGCTGTGCCAGGCAGCACGAGGTTAACTCAGGCAGCAGGGGAAACGATGCCGTCAGGAGACACGGCGAGCATCAGGTGTATGCGGCTGCTGCCGTTGAACACAGCTTACGGTTTTGCAGCAAGCCTTTTTCTTTCTTAATTAGAAAGAGTGTACAATAAAACAGCCATAAGACAGTATAGCACAGTAAACACAGAAACCAGGAACGCAGTTGGTTGTTCTCGTTATCACGCATTACGTACTGGGCCACGTTGTATGCGCTGTGCTTGTACCCAGCTGGGAGCGCCGTCGGTTTATTCACATCAGCGTCGTCATGAACACACGAATAACGGGTTGTGCTCTGACATTCTGGTGGCCGCAAGGGCACTAAGCGATAAGAAATTTTCAGCTCTTTTAGAATCTAGGGAACCACAGTCAACATATACGGTCTGTGGTTGATGGAAACATTGTTACTTAGCTCATGACTTTTTTTTTCTTTCATTTTTTTTTTATTACATAAGTTTTACAAAGATTAGTACATATATCTCTTTTTCCCCCTGCCCTTCCCCCTGCCTCCCCTACTCCCCAGTGTTTTGTGTCCATTAGTTATGCTTAAATGCATGCACCAAAGTCCCTTGGCTGATCTGTTACCACCCCCTCCCAACATCCCTGTCCTTGTTGCTGTAATTTGACAGTCTGTTTGATGCTCCTCTGCCTCTGTATCCATTTTTGTTCACCAGTTTATAATGGTTATTATTATCCACAGATGAGTGAGGACATGTGGTATTTTTCTTTCATTGACTGGCTTATTTCACTTAGCATTAAGTTCTCCAGTTCCATCCATGCTGCTGCAAATGCTAAGAACTCCTTCCTTTTCACAGCAGCATAGTATTCCATTGTGTAGATGTACCACAGTTTTCTAATCCATTCATCTGCTGATGGGCACTTAGGCTGTTTCCAAATCTTAGCTATGGTAAATTGTGCTGCTATGAACATAGGGATGCATATGTCCTTTCTGATTGGTGTTTCTGGTTTCTTAGGATATATTCCCAGAAATGGGATCACAGGGTCAAAAGAGAGATCCATGTTTAATTTTTTGAGGAAACTCCATATGGTTCTCCACAGTGGCTGCACCAGTCTGCATTCCCACCAGCAGTGCATGAGTGTTCCTTTTTCTCCGCATCCTCTCCAGCACTTGTCGTTTGTTTATTTGTTGACGATAGCCATTCTTACAGGTGTGAGATGGTACCTCATTGTTGTTTGGATTTGCGTCTCTCGGATGATTAGTGACTTTGAGCATGTTTTCATATGTCTCTTGGCTTTCAGCTCATGACTTTTCTGAATGCAACGCCTTTGTCAGACGCAGTAAGTCCTCACTCACAGATCATCCATAGGTTCTTGGAAACTGTGACAGAGAAGCAACTTGTAAGGAAACCAATGCTACCATAGGCCCATGGACATAAAGTGAGAGTTAAGTTTCCATAGCTCCTCCCTGGCCACAAAAACATCCCCAAACTTCTAAACAAAGACCCCTCACCCTTAACAATAGTAAGCGCTGAAATCAATGGGAACTGTACACACATTTAAGAAAGATGAATAAAAACGAGTAAGATAATTAGTTTCCAACCAACGTATTCCAGTTCAGGGTAGCGGGTGGCCAGCTCTTATCCGGCAGCTCAGGGTACGAGGCGAGACCCAACCCCGGACAGGACACATTTCTATCACAGTGCACACTCAACTCCCCCCCGCCCCCCACACCCAGCCAGGCTGGGACCGTGGAGACACCAGTTCACCTAACTGGCCGCACATCTTTGGGATGTGGGCGGAACGGGAGTCCCCGGAGGAAACCCATGCAGACCCAGCTTTAGTGGGGTGTCCTGTTAAAGTCCATACCTTGGTGGGTCCTAGGCTTTCTCTTGTGTCCCCTGTGCCCATGCAGTTGCCAAGAGTGGAAGGTCACAGTCCCCATAGCTCAGCAGAGACCCTCGCCAGCCTTGATACTTTGTTCTCTGTTGGCACTCCTGGTTATTTTGTGGTTGGGATCCATGGATTCCTGCCTCTTAGCGATGGTCCAAAAACTTGTAAACAAAACATCTTAGAGAATTTCAATCTCTACCCCCCCCTTGCCCCCTGCTTTTTGTTTGTTTATTGATTTCATAAAGGAAGGGAAAGGGAGAGAGAGAGAGAGAGAGAGAGAGAGAGAGAGAGAGAGAGAGAGAGAGAGAGAGAGAGAGAGAGAAAGAAATATCAATGATGAAAGAGAATCATTGATCAGCTGCCTCCTGTTTGCCCCCCTACTGGGGATGAAGCCTGCAACCCGGGCATGTGCCCTGATGGGAATTGAACTGTGACCTCCTGGTTCATAGGTCGACGCTCAATCACTGAGCCACACTGGCTGGGCTCAATTTCTATTCTTTAGTGGGAGACCTCAGTTCCGGTTCCCCACATCACACAGGGAATCTGGCCGTGGGTCCCCTCCCCGCCACGAGAGAGGGATAGGTGGGACCCTGTCCTCCCATGGAGCTGAAATCCAGGCCTCGCTGCTGTCTCCAGTCCCAGCGCTCCAGACCTCACAGTTCAGCTCCTTGCCCCGTGCCCCCTGCTAGGGGTCTTCACTCCTTGGACACCAAGCGATTGTCCCTTCCTCTGTCTCTTGCTTCGCTACAATTGCAAGGCTGCAAAGTAGGCTAGCTCTTTGACCCTCCTGTCTCTTCTCTATGCCTGGCTTCCTTCGCCCTGTTCCCAGAGCACAGCACTGCCAGGCAGAGGCCACGCTGGCTGGAGCAGAGCATGGACGGGGCCCCCTCTACCTGCTGTAATAGAGAAGTTCCCATTGCGCAAGAACTCAAACCAGCCCCGTGTATGCTCACACACACGCCATTGTCCGGGTGTGAGTGACAGACCAGACAGCGATGGAATCGGACCCCGCCGAGGGAATATGTTAGTAGAGGGGAACTTTCTCTCCTTTTAGGCACATCCTGGCGTGAAGCACTTGCCACTTGACCCAGGGGTAGGCAAGGTGTCAGACTCCGGGAGCTGCAGCTGCGTTCAGCCCAGGCCCCAGGACAGGAGGAAGCCAGCTCTTAGCGGTCCATCCCGAGGCGCCTCCCCCAGTCCCACTCCCAGCTCTTTTCTGCTCGAAATGCACTTAGCCAGCAGGAGATCGCACTTATCTTCTGTTTAAAGCATTTGTTTTCTTAAAAGTCATTTATTTTAATTGCTTAATCCATGAATCCAAATCCAAATCTTACAGATGAAATTCCCCCTTGACCACCATTCCCATTTCAGTTCCCTCTCCAGAGATATAACAAGGGTTCTATGATCAGTCTGCTGTATTTCCCCAAATTCTTTTGAATATGTACATATAATTGCTTTGTCTAATTTGTTAAATACAAATTATACACTGTACATATTGGCTTGCAAGCTGCTTAAAAAAAATAAATCCATTTTTGAGATCATTCTCATCCATGCAATCATGTTCATTCTTTTTTTTTTTTAATTGAGTTATAATTGACACGTAGCATTATGTTAGTTTCAGGTGTACAACATAATCAATATTTGTAAATTGAAATGCTCACCATGATAAGTCTAGTCAACATCCATATCATACCTAATTACAAAAATTTTTCTTGTGATGAGAACTTTTAAGACGTATTTACTCTTAGCAACTTTCAAATATGCAATACCGTATTGTAATAGTCACCGTGCTATCCATTACATCCCCAGGGCTTCCTTAACTTATAACTGGAAGTTGTAACTTTTGACCACCTTCAATCCGTCTCACCCGCCCCTCATCCCTGTCTCTAGCAACCACCAATCTGTTTTCTGTATCTCTGAGCTTGTTTTTGCGTTGTTTTGTGTCCTTAGATTCCACATAAAAGTGAGATAATATGGTGTTTGTCTTTCTCTATCAGATTTATTTCATTTAGCATAACATACCTTCTATGTTGTCACAAATGGCAACGTTTTCTTCTTTTTCATGGCTGATGTTCCGTTGTACATATGTACCACATCTTCTTTACCCATCCATCCATCCATGGCACTTAGGCTGTTTCCACACCTTGGCTATTGGGAATAACGCTGCGACGAACATGGGAGTGCAGATTCTTTTTGAGTTAGTGTTTTCATTTTCTTCAGATAAATTCCCAGAGTGGGATTGCTAGATCATAGGATGGTTCTATTTTTAGTTTTTTGAGGAGTTTCCATACTATTATCTTTTATTTTTATTTTTATTCTTTTTGTTAATCCTCACCCAACGATATTTTTTTCATTGATTTTTAGAGAGAGTGGAAGGAAGAAGTTGGGGAGGGAGGTGGAGAGAGAGAAACACCGATGTGAGAGACATATCACTTGGTTGCCTCTTGCCTGTGTCTCAAACCAGCAGCCCAGTTACATGCCCTTGACTGGGAATTGAACCCATGACCCTTAGGTCTGTGGGCTGCTGCTCTAACCACTGAGACCACCAGCCAGGACTGTCGTCATATTTCTGAATACTGCAGCGAGTTCCATGAAATGGGCGCGGCCGTTACAGTCCACCTCATGGGTCCTTCCCTGATGGGCAGGCAGGCGGTTCCCAGGACCTACCAGGGGCGCTGCCGGGACCCTTTGAGTTTAGAGGGTTACCTTCTGCCTCTGCTTTGCTTTGCTCCCTACCTTCCTCCCTTTCCTTTGCGGTGACACTGGTCAGATGTGCAACCACATCCAGTGACAAATGCTTTCGTGTTTTCTTCATGGACCAAAGTTCTGGTCAATTCTGGGCTTCAAAATTCCCACTTTACAAAAATCCGTATATATGGTTCTGGAGCCTTCCATGGGAGGACAAGTCCAGACCCGTCTCTGGCTGGATCCCACAGGATGCCCAGCCTTTGGGGGCGGTACTGTAGCACAGAGCTGGGCTGTGTGGCTTAGTCCTGCACAGCCAGCCGTGGGTCTGGGACGTTCCCCTGATGGCAGTTTACGTGTCTCATATTCCTTCCAGAGTTTATCCTGCTCTGCCCAGTCTAATAAACTTCCTCTTCTCTCATAAAAGGAAGCTGGAGTTGTCACTTCCATATTTAGCAGCTGAGGGGAGTTCGCCCCCAGTGCCAGGGGTGAGGGATGTGGGAGGGTAAGTCAGACATGGGAACCAGCATGCTATCTTTCAACAGCTGAGAGGAGACTGGGCGCGAGGCCCATTTCTTCTGAAAGGAACCTTCTACCAGCCGAGTAATTGAGATTGTCCGTCAGAAAGTTGCCCAAAGGATGGGAGTGGCTTCTAGGTGCTACGTGAAGATGGCCAGTCAGCTAGGTTGGGCTGCTCCTATCCGTTCTCTGCAGGGGGACACCCCGCTGTCATGACCAGTGTCACAGGTCTGCTTCAGTGGGGAAAGCATTGAACTCGGGTCTGAACCCATAGGACCCTAAGTAACTCCCTCAACCTCTCCAAGCCTCAGTTTCCACATCTGTGAAATGGAGATGGTAACCTCTACCCTTTCTAAAGGGTTGCTGGGATGGTCAAATGAGATCACTTATGTTTAAAAACCACACACCTAGCGGAGTGTCTATGTGTCATGTAATGGAACGAGCGTCTAATCATCTGTCACACAGCCAACATGAGGTAATGCTGGAAGGATGGGAGCGCCAGGGACCGGTGAGAGTGCTGAAGGACAAGCAGAGAACTTGGCCAGGGCAGGGAGGGCGCTAGGCCCAGGGCTGCGTTCGTCCGGCTCCCTTTGTTCTAATTTAAGGCTCTCCAGGCAGCCTCCGGTTGCCAATTTGATTTCCTATCGACCCAGGTCTGGGCCAGGGGACAGGAACCACCTCCCGGGTATTAGGCAAGTTCATATGTTGGTTGTTTATTGTTGATAATGAACTCTGTGTGGAGAGTTAGCCTCTTTTAGCCAATGAGGAAACAGAATCTTAGAGATGTCAGGGGGCTTGTTCATGGCTGAGCCCAGCATCCCATGTTTGCCACACCCCACTCCCTCCAGCAGCGCGTCCTGGGCCCTCCCACATGCGCACTTGACCCTGGAAGGGCACGCTCCCCTTGTAGGCTTCTGAATGGGCAGTGGGGTCTTCACTTTGGGGAGTCGTTCCCTCCTTCCCTCCTTCCAGCGCGAGCCCCACCTCCACTCCCCACCTTCCAATCAATGGCTTTCGAAAAAATCAAGCTCCCGACTCACTCAGATCTTGAACCAGTGACTCAGCAGCCCCGATGGAGAGGGCCCCTTTGCACCAACTGTCGCCCACAGGCATTGCTTCACATGGATAGTCTTTCTTCACCGCTGTGAACCCTGCCAGCTGATGGGGTTAGGAAGCCCGCCAACTCGGCCAGGGCTGGAGGGTGGATGGCAGCCAGGCCCACTGCTGGGCTTTGTATGGTTGCCTACAAGCAGGGCGACCCACTTGTCCCAGTTTTCCCAGGAAGGGCCTCAGTCCCAGGAAAACCCAGAAGGTTGGTCCCCCCTACTTGTGTATCCAAAGCTCAGTCTTTGCACCGATAGAGACGATGGACAGGTTGAAGGTAGCTCCATTTGCCCTGGGGCCCACCATCTGACCTGGACACCTGGCAGGAATAGACGGCTGTCGCTCAGCTTGCTCCAATAGCCATTAATAGGCTCCGAACATGTGACCATCGGTCGAGGCCGGCTCAGCTCTCAGCAGTGTGGCAGGTCTTCGGGGCCAAGGGAAGAACTGGTTTAGGAGAACGCCGGCTGGATTTTTCCTCCCAGCTTTCTTTTCCTTTGCAATGAATGACTACCCACTCTGCCTGCCTGGCCAGTGCTCTGCCCATTTCTGTCTGGCCGCCCTGCCAGGTTTCTCTTGCCACCAAGCGGCCACCTCTGGCCTGGCTTTTATGAGCAGTGAGTTTTATGGTGAGCATGTGCTTGGGGCTGGAGGGAGCAGCTTGACCTTGGCCCTGTTCCTTCAGCCTCTGACACTGGGAGGATTAATCATGGGGCACTGAAGGTCATGCTGAGGAATGGCCAGTGGGAGAAGTCACTGGCCACTGCTGGCAGGTCAGAGCCTGGGCTTTGAAGGGATGGCCATGGGAGATCTGGTCTCTGGAGACACTGAGAAGCCTTGGAGCTGCTGTGGGGATGTGACCAAGGGGGTCTGACAGTTGTTTAAGGAAGAATAATGACCCCCCCACCCCCCAAAGATGTCTACCTCCAGCCCCCAGAACCTATGAATGTTACTCAACATGGTATGTGGACTTCACAGGTTTGATCAAGTTGAGGATGTTGACATGCACTATTTTTCTGGCTGGTCCTGGTGAGCTCCATGTGACCGTTTTCTCCTTCTTAAGAGAAAAGGGTCAGTGAGAGGAAAAGGTGATGTGACGCTAGAAACAAAGATTGGAGTGACGCTGCCACAAGCCAAGGAATGCCAGCAGCCCCCAGAAGCTGGAAGAGTCAAAGGACATATTCTCCCTGGGGTCCTTCAAAGGAACCAGCTGTCAAATGCCTCTATGCGAGCTGCTAAAACTCATGTCATTATAACCTCTGACCTCCTGAACCGTGCAATTATGAGTGTTGTTTTAATCCACAGTTTGTAGTAATTGGTTACAGCAGCCACGGGAAACTCATCCAGTGTGGTTTAAGAAAGGGACAGTCATTGATGCTCAAGTTCTGAGAAAGCAGGGGCCTCCCTTTGCTCAGTTCGGGGGCGTGGGGGGCTTAGCACCGTGCCTGACACACACAGTGCTCAGCACAGGGGCACTTTCTGCCTGTCACTGCTCATTTTCATCCTCCTCCCTCTTTCTCTGCTCACCTTCCCTCTTTTCCTCCCTCCTTCCTTTCCTCCCTTCTCTACTTGCTTCCACCTTCGCTGAGCACTCCTCTGAGCCAGGGCCTGGCATAGAGGAGAAGGCCCTGCTTTGAAGGGACACATCTTAGTGACACCTGGCTGAACATCACAAGCATCTGGGGCATCTTACTTAAATTTCTGACACCTGGACCCAGGCCAGATTCCCTAAGTTGAATTCTGGGGGTAGGAGCTGAGCTTGAACATTTTAAAATAAACTCCTGAGAAGATTTTGATGCAACCATCTGACAGGTGAGTGCTGAGAGCCACCCCCGTCTCGGAGGAAATATCATGTGGGTTGACACACAAAGAAAAGGGAACAATCCACCCTGATGAATAGATCGGGGAGGGACCTCTTCCAAGAAACAAGACTTCACAGAGGAGACAACTGAAATAGGTTTTGAGGGTTGTGTAGGAGTTTTCCAGGAAGACATGGTTTGGATGGAGTTAGGATAGGTAGGTATTTCAGGTAAAGGGAACAGTTTATGCAAAGGTATGGAGGCAGGAAACAGTGACATATTCAGGAAGCTGTAATTTAGTGAAGGTAGGTGAGGAGAAGTGCCAGGGCCAGGTCACCAGATCAGAAGGATAGTCTGGACTTGATCTTGTAGAAGGCAAGGTGTCCAGCCTGCGATATTCTCTCCAGGGGGCTCTCTTTCTTCTCCGGGCCAATGGGGCCTACCTGCTTTATGAACTCTGACACTTTTTAAAAAATATGTATGTTATTGATTTTTTACAGAGAGGAAGGGAGAAGGATAGAGGGTTAGAAACATCGATGAGAGAGAAACATCAATCAGCTGCCTCCTACATACCTCCCACTGGG
This sequence comes from Murina feae, assembly GCA_004026665.1. Classification (NCBI taxonomy): domain Eukaryota; kingdom Metazoa; phylum Chordata; class Mammalia; order Chiroptera; family Vespertilionidae; genus Murina; species Murina feae. The sequence continues at coordinate 11,239 of PVJC01002620.1, forward strand.
GATGTGCCCAAAACCAAGGTACGTGCTCTTGACCAGAATCGAACCCGGGACCCTTCAGTCCGCAGGCCAATGCTCTATCCACTGAGCCAAACCGGTCAGGGCCTGACACTTTCCATTACTCCTGTCATCTCCTTAGCTCTCACCCTCTGTTGAGCACTGGTTTCTCCATCTGGGATACACCTGAGCTCTTCATTCCTCTTTGCACAAGGTCACATGGATTTTAGTCTTTCTTCATTTCCACCATTTACTCTCACCATCACGTTGCTGGTGTAGTCACTCGACAGATGAGGAAACTGAGGCTCAGGAAGGGACAGTGACTATCAGGGTCCCTCAGGAAACCTGGCGTGAAGCCCAGACTGGAGCCAGCCTGCTCACTGTGGGTCAATGATGACCCGTGCACTTGGGCTTCAATACTGGCCTCCTACGTCTGTGCAAAGGAATGACCCGGGAGGCAACTTCAGGGGCTTGAGAGGTGACGGAAACAGGGGGGGCCTTTCACCTCCCCTGCAGCTCACAGACTGAATGTGACTTTAGGCCAGTGGGCCAGGGGGTGGAGGCACCTGCTCTCAGCGAGGGCCACCTGGAGGGCCCAGCCCACCTCTTTCAGGGTCACACCACCTTGAACCTGAGACCGCGGCCACATGGAGCATGTGGGCGGCCGGGCAGTGCTGGGGAAGGCCTGTCCAGGGGCAGCTTGCTGGGCCCTTGGGAGCCCTCCCGCCGACGGCACCAATCTTTGCCAGTGAAGTTTGACCTCAGTTACGGTCTCTCAGCGCCTCTCTCCTAGCAACTCAACAACTCATGTGTCTTTACCCTTCCTCAGAGCACCCTGTGTGCCCCTTCGTCATCCCTTTTCGTTTCTCTGTGCAATTCCCAGCATCTTTTCAAATGCCGTGACCCCAGAGGGACTTTACGCTCTGCCAGCATCCAAGACCAGAGCAAGTGGAGCCCAGGGAGGTCATCCAATTCTGAGCAAGACATTTCCCAAGTGGACTGGCATGCTGACACTGTGATGGATAACACAGAGAACCCACGAGGCTCGCGTTTGAATCCCAGCCCTGTTGCTAAGCTGTGACACCTGGGATCGACCACAAAACCTCTCTGAACTCTCATTTTCTTCTCTTTTCCAAATGGGGCCAACCCCACAGCTCCCTCCCCTGAAGAATCGGAGCTCTCCCAGGTCATCTGCCCAGTACCTGGCACACTGTAAGCATGAAGCAGCTGTGGCCTCCTTCCCTCTTTCCCTTCTGCAGAACTACCCACACCCACAGCCAGCTGCTTTCTGCCAAGCGGGTGGAACTGCTAGTAATCTGGTTGTTAATGACACAGTACCCAGCTTTGTTACTTAGGCGAAAGCCACGTGACTGGTCAGGCCCCTCCCACTCTGAGCCTCAGCTTGCTCATCTGTAAAATGGGGATAGTCATCCCAGAAATGGCATAGCTGACTCATGGCTGTCATCCGTCATGTGTCCCTGCTTGCAGGTCACAGTGACCCATCCTGGCCAGTCAGAGCCCTCCCCTGGAAATTCCCGAGCTCGGTCTGTCCAGTTGAACCCTTCTTCTCTGTGGGCAAGAGTCTGGAAGCTACTAGAGGCCATTTTCCTCTGCCACATGGGCAGATGGGTCTTGAGTAAGAACCAGGTCCATAGACTAAGGAGCAAATCGAGATCCCGAATGGACTTGAGGTCTGGCTCCAGCTACATGTGAGGCAAGCTCTCTACTCCTGCCTTCTTACCCTTTGTACTGAATAATTATTATTCTGGAAACTTTCCAGAATAACTTCACCCTTTTGCCTAATCTAGTTCAAACTCTATTTTTATCTCTTGTACCCAAAGAGACTGACTAGTCAGGGTTGTGTTATCAACCCTATTTTCAAGTGGGGAAACTGAGGCTTGCCCAAAGTAGCTCGGGGAGTAAAAGCAGAGCTGGGATTTGGACTCAGAACCACCGCGGCCCGCAGCCCATGCCCTTCCCCCTGTTCCACGCTCTCTCTCGGAAGCCATGGCAGCTCCTGGGGGAAGCCCCTCTGTTTCTTTCTGTCTCAGCAGGAGTCTGTCAGGGAAACAGCAATCATGCCACGATTTCAACAGAGGAAACTTAATACGAGGATTTGGTTACACAGGGCAGAGAAAAAAACAAGGGAATACTGAGGCAAACCCAGAGAAAATAAGTGTAGAAAGTAGCTCTCCCTTCCAGTGGGGGGATGAGGTTGGGGTACCAGAATAGAGAAGCACAGAGAGGCCCCTGGAGCTCAGACACAGAGAAGGGCTATCACCAGCTCTGTAGGTGCAGCTGAGCAGGGATGGCAGGGCTGCTGCTGGGCTCCATCTGGGTACATTGTGTGGATGGCAGGAGGGGACAGACTTGCGGATCTGAGATAGGCGCTGGGTGCTGGAGGAGCACCCTTGCCCTGCCCCAGCTCCCTCCTGTGCAGATTCCGACCTGCTCTGTCCAGGTCTTCAGAGGCCTCGGCGAGCCTGGACAGCTGGTGAGGCGGTGTCCATAGAGAACTGGCCGCTCCCTGGCCAGGGGGCAGGGGCAGGATTCGCTGTGGCAATAGGCACCTTCCTAAGGCCCTGAAGGTCACGTCTGCACAGGCTCGGCTGCTCAGAGCAAGGACTGACTCTGAGCTTTGATGAGAGGGTGGGGCTTCGCTTCCCGCCCTCCTGCAGCCCAGCTCTGCCCTGGCACATCAGGCCCTGTCATTCCCTGGGCCAGACTCTGAGGCCTGGGAATCGTCTGGGTTCAGCAGCTGCAGGCCCCTGAGGCTACTTGGAGTGGTCACACTCTCTTCTCTGTCTTGCTTTCGCCTCCTACCACTCACTTTTCTTGTCTGAAGCAGAAGAAAGAGAATGGGATTTGGACATGAGTCATGCTTTGTTCCACCACTTCCTGACTGCAGCACACTGGTGAGCTACTGTACTTCTTATAACATGTAAAAACCTTGCAATGTTACAGGCCCGAAACCATAACCTTCCCCATTCATTATGTGATATATTGTCAAATATATGTACACTATCTATGTGCACTACAAACCCCACAATGTACTGTTATAATTGTGCATTAGTTATATGCTTTTTTTAAAAAAAAATTAAAGGGCAACAGTCTTTTCTATTTATTCATCATTTGCCATTTCTCATGTTCTTGGTTCCTTCCTGATCATCTGAGTTTCCATTTGGAGTCATTTCCCTTCCCTTCTGAAGATCTTCCTTTAACATTTCTTTTGGGTGGGTCCAGTGATGAGCAGTTCTCTTAGTTTGCATTGTTCTCAAAATGTTTTTGTTTCACTTTCATTCTTGAAAGATAGTTTCACTGGATATAAAATTCTGAGTTCACAAGGTTTCTCCATCCCCTCTCCCCACCCCTGCCCCAGTAAAGTCATGTGCTACACAATGACGTTTCGGCCAACAATGGACCATATATATGATGCGTGTCCCATCTAATCTAATAAAAGACTAATATGCAAATTGACCCTCACTCCAAGACACCTAAGCCACACCCACGAGACAATCAGAGCAACTGTATGCAAATTAACTCAGCCAAGATGATGGTTAATTTGCATACAGAGGGGGGAGTGAAGACTGAAGACAGCCTAGAAAGAAGCCAAGTGCTGCAGAAGGGAGGGAAGTGGCAGAGAAGGGAGGGAGCAAAGTGGGGGAGATGGGAGAGAGTGAGGCAGCAGAGAAGGGAGGGAGCCAAGGCAGCAGAGACTGGAGGGAGTGAGGCAGCAGAGACTGTGGAGATGGGAGGGAGCAAAGTGGCAGAGAAGGGAGGGAGCTGAGGCAGCAGAGATGGGAGGAAGCGAGGCAGCGGAGAAGGGAGCGAAGCCTGCCTTGTGGGCTTCGCTCTCTTCTCCGCTTTGCTCCGGCTCAGGAAGCCCTATTCTTGCAGGAATCTTCCTGCAATGGGCCTCTAATAAGATTATAATAGAGCTGGAAATTCCTATCACCGGTGATATAAATGTCTGAACACCACAGTGCACTGTGTTTGTGGTGATGCTGGTGTAGACAAACCTGCAGTGACAGCTGTATAAAAGCATAGCTATATGCAATTACGTTCAGTGCATAACACTTGATAATGATGATGAATAGCTATGTTACTGGTTTATGTATTTGCTATACAATACTTTTTATTGTTAATTTAGAGTATGCTTTTTCTATTGATAAAAAATAGTTTGTTGTAAACAGTATGCCATGTTATACCAGCAGCAGCCTCATACATCTGGTATTTACTGAGTCTCTGATGGCATCATTTTCTCTTGTGCTGTTAATTTCGTGCTGTTTTGTATGGTAACATGCTACACAGGCTTGCAGCCTGGGAGCAGTAGGCTGTACGATAGAGCCTAGGTGTGTGGTAGGCTACCCCATCTAGGTGTGTGGAAGTGCACTCTAAGATGTCCTCACAAGGACGAAATCACCTAACAATACATTTCTCAGAACGGATCCCTGTTAAGCAGCTCATGACTGTGCTTTAAAAACACTGTTCCACTGTCCCTTGGCTTCCATTTTTCTTCTGATAAGTCAGTGATATTTATATCATGTTCCCCTGTAGGTAAATGTTATTTCTCTGGCTGTTTTCAAAATGTTCTCCTTGTGTTTGGTTTTTGGTAGTTTGATTAAATGTCTAGACATGTACTTTTGCACTTATTTTGCTTGGTGGGTTCTCAAAGATTTTGGATGTATAAATTTACGTCTTTCACCAAATTGGGGGAAATTTCAGCCATTATTTCTTCAAACATTTTCTGGCCCCTTCCCTCTCTTCTTTTCTTCTCAGACAACACTTACACATGAGACCTTTTGATGTTGTCCCACAAGTCGCTGAGGCTCATTTCTCCCTTTCTTTAGTGTTTGTTCTTCATATTAGATACATTATATCGATCTGTTCTCTTCTTTCTGTTGTCCCCAATATGCTTGTGTGTAGACCCTTCCAGTTTTGTCTACTTCCAGTTGCTTTTCAGTGCCTTTAGGCGGGTGTTTGTTTGTTTGTGTGTTATTGTTGTTTTAACTTTCTCCAGAGTTCATAGTTATTTGTGGTCCAGTAGACACTTCTCTGTCTTTCCTGGAAATAGAACCCTGGGAAAGTTACTCCTGAGCTCCAATTTCCTCACTTAGGGATGAGGAAATTGGACTCACAGATTACAGCTGTGAAATATCTAGCATTTGACACACACTACATCCCTCTCCCATCCCACCCCTATCCTGGTCAGCCAAGCCTGAGATTCTGCCCCATGTTTCCTTCCCATCAGAGAAAGCAAGGGAACATGTTCTGGGAGAGGATAATTGGCCTACCTGAGGCTCTTTAACTTAGGACAAGAAGGAAGCATCTAAGGCAGCAGTTCTCAACCTGTGGGTCGCGACCCCTTTGGCGGTTGAATGACCCTTTCACAGGGGACGCCTAAGACCATCCTGCATATCAGATATTTACATTATGATTCATAACAGTAGCAACATTACAGTTATGAAGTAGCAATGAAAACAATTTTATGGTTGGGAGTCACCACAATATGAGGAACTGTATTTAAAGGGCCAGAAGGTTGAGAACCACTCTACGGGCCTGTCTTGGGAGCGCATTCCAGGCCCTGTTGGACTCCTTTCTCACCAAGCCCTGATCAAGCCTCAGATGGTTCCCGGAAGGCCTGGTCCAGGTACCAGGAGCTTTTTCTGGCCTCTGTGCCTCCTGAGAGGTAAAACAGGGGAAGGGAGACTGATGTGCAGATAAGCAGGCGCTGAGGTGAGGTTGGAGAAGAGAAGGCGTGGGACAAAGGAAAGAAGAGGTGGGTAGCCTCCTTTCTCACTGGTCCCCTAAAAAGGACCCAGGAAGCCCCATAGCCGAGAAGCAGGAAGTTCTGAATTGGACTCCTGGCGCTGTCGTTTCCTAGCCTGGAGACCTAGAATGAGCTGGCAAGTTCTCTGAGCCTTAGTTTCCTCATCTGTAAAATGGAAATAATAGTCTTTCAGAGCTTGGACTCGGCAGTAGACTGCCAGGTGTCAGTCCTGGCTCCACCTCCTCTGAGCTGTGTGGCCAGGGCAATTTACTTAGCTGCCCCGTGCCTCAGAGTCGTCATCTGTAACACAGTGATCACATCTGAGTAGTCACCTCAGAGGACTGTTGGAGGCTTGGAGGAGTTGGTACCTGCAAAGCACTCAGCAGTCTGACACACAGTAGGTGCTATCTAAGGGTCTGGTGTGAGGTTTGAAGAAGATAATGTGCAGATCTTTGAGGATAAGGGCTCAAAAAGAGTTCCCTGGTCTCCACCGCCAGGCCTATGCTGTGAGTTGCAACATCTATCTGAGCCTCTCCCCTAAGGTTAAGTCCAGAATAAAGTCCCCCGGGTGTGTATCAAAACAGAGCCAGAGATGCTAGGCCGCGCCCATGGCCACAAGGATGGTCTCGGGCAAGGAAGGTGGCCTCTGAGCCTCAGTTTTCTTAACTAAAGGGAAGAACTCCTTGTGTTGAGGATCAAATAAGAAGATGGTCATAAAAGTGCTTTGCAGACAGTAAAACTCCTAGAGTTTGGGATGTATTACTAGTGCTTTCCCGGAATGACTGTCCCTTTGTGAGTACTACACAGCACTCCTCTGGTTTTCCCGTTCGCCTGCAGGGCCTCCCGTCCCTCCTCTTTCTTTCTGCCCATCTTAACAGAATCCCTCAAGGTGCTCATCAGCATCAGTGTCAGACACTCGAGGCCTCCAGGGCAGGGTGGAGGGGCCTGGGATCCATACGGTTGAGCCACCTGGCTGTTCCTGAGTTCCCTTCTTTTGTGGTAAACAGGTAATGCAGTAAGCACAATGTTTCTCTGAGTGCTCTGAGCCACTCAGGCAAATTAATAGAATGCAGTGTAGCCGAGCGAAAGCTCATACTGTTCGCGGCACAACAGCCAGGAAGTTGAGTGACAAGGAGCTGAGGCATGGACAGCAACTTTAGTTGGAAAGTTAGGAAGCTGCGAAGATGGAGGGCCAGAGTCCTGAAGACCCATCTTGAGAAAGCATAGAAGTCAGGTTTCTTTTATGTCAGGGGAAGGGGGAGATGGGCGGGGTATGAGGTCAGAAGGTGATTGATGGCCACAGACATCTAGATGCCAGAGAAGGTCCAAGGGAGACAGGGGGGTGAAACTTGCTTACTTTTGGTCAACAACTCAGGTTGCTGTGGTCCCAGTCACGATGTTCCTATAAATCTTCCCATCCATGAACATTTTTGTGTGTGCATATCGTCCTTATCTCCCTGGGCAGGTGGTTTTGCAGCAGGGAGGTTGTTTCAGTAATTCCTAGGCTCCAGGTTAGATTCCTTCCATGATTAGCATATCTATGTGCAGGGCTAAGGAGAAGTTGCCAACCAACATGTTTATAGGAACTGGGCAGGCTCTAGCATGATGGAGTCAGAAAGACTGACTCCATGGGGACCTCCAGCATATAGCCAGTTGGTCAGAAGCACAGGCGATAAACTGGGCTTGCAGTCGGCGCCTGAAGTTGGGAGTGGGTGGTGGGAGGGCGTAGGCAGTTTTGTGTAAGTTAGCCTGTTGTCTGTGGAATCGGATGCTATCTCCAGGTAGGTAGTGTCGGAATGGAGTTGAATTGTAGGACAGACACTCAGGTGGTGTCACAGAGAATTGCTTCACCCCCCCTCCCTCCCACCTCACCCCTGCACACACATACCAACACACACATTGGAATTGGTACTAGAATCATCTCACTTTCCTACACAACTGGCAGTCTGCTTTCCTGCCAACCAACTCAATTTATGTGGCTCTCATCTGTAAAATGGACTTCATAGTAATAATCCTTCCTTCACAGGGAGAGTAGATCTCAAAGCACTAAGCCAATGGTCCTCAAAGTGTGGTCCCCAGACCACCAGCATCCACATCTACATGGGTTAGAAATGCACATTCTTGTCGCCACCTATGTCAGCAACTTGAGGTGGGCATGCCAAGCAATCAGTGCTCTAACCAGCCTTTCAGGGGATTCTGATGCAAGAAGCACTGTGATAAACGACACTGCGTTGGGATGTGAGATGTGAATTGAGTCTGGTCCACATGGGACAGCCTCCTCCAACCCCCCACAATCAGGTCCTGTTATCTTTTGCCTGGACATGTTGACTTCCCAGTTTCCTCACATGAGGGGGTCCAGGAATACTTATCCTTTCTCACTTTCCAACAGACTGCTGGTTGCCTTTGTCCCCTTAGTGGCTCAGAAAACCCTAAATTCCAACAGGTTGGCTGGGCCCATGCAATTGAGGTGATTGGTTTTCAAAGCCAGGTGAGACTTACTTCTAGGACACATTATCCTGTTCCAAGCAACGCGTCTCGGTGGAAGGCAATGTTGCCTTAGAAAAATTATTCCCACCTCTCCGTTTTGCAGAAATTGGATCTCCAAGAGCCAGCAGGGACTTGCCCAGTCACATAGCAGAGTGCAAAGCTGGCCCTAGGACCAGGCCTGCTAGCTTCTAGGCTGGCACTCCTTCTACTACACCAGGGCTTCTGGAGTTTTGATGTGCACATAAATTCCTGGGAGCTGCTAAAATGCAGTTTCTGATGCAGTGGGGCCAGGGTAGGGCCCAGGACTCTGCATTCTAATAGGCTTCCAGGTGGTACAGAGCTGCTGGTCCAGGATCACACTTTGAGTTCTAACCACACTGTTACACTCCTCCCTCCTCCCAGTTGATTCTCAATAAACTTCCAGCCTGGGAGAGCCAACTCTTGCAGAAAATAAATCATCCTTTCCTTGTGGTCGAGTCACAGAGAACAAAGCCATGAATGGAAAGCCATGGAGTTGGGGAGGTTTGATGAACGACAAGATCCCTTTGTTTCCCCCAAATTCTACTTTCAGCCAATGCTGCTAGGAAATCTGTTGATTCTGGTCATATTCCACAAATACCCCTCCCTACCCCCTGCTCCCAACAGTCCCCTTCACCCCCCTAAATAGCACAGTGCAATCCTTGCAGCGGGTCTCCCAGGCTTAGCACTACAGGAAGCTCTCACCATGGCAACAGACAGTCCCTGCGCCAAGTGCATTCATTAGGAGAGCTGGAAAGAAAAGGGCCAGGCTCTTCCTGACCCGACCTTTCCTGGAGGGACTCTGCGGACTGGGAAAGAGCTCTCCACCCCAACCCCACGCAAAGAGCCCAGCGACTCTCAGAATCTTAGTGAGAGAAGGAATTCGGGGGCTTAACCTGAACTTCTCCTTTTCCAGATAGTGCCAGGGAGGGCACATAACTTGCCCAAGGCCACACTGCCAGTCAAGAGCAGGCTAGAGTGAGAATCCCGGGCTCAGGGCTCCCAGCACAAGTTCTGTTCCACCAATGGAAGCTCCTTGCAGGTCGGTGCTATAGACAGAATTGTGTCCCTCTCCATATATTGAAGCTCCCACCTCTAATGTGACTGTATCTTGAGGTAGTTAGGGTCTTTAGGAGGTAATTAAGGATAAATTTAGGGTAAGGTCCTAATCTCATAAGATTGTGATGAGAGAGAGAGAGAGCTCTCCCTGTCATCTGAGGATATAAGAAGGCAGCCGCCTACAAGCCAAGAAGGGAGCTCTCACCAGAACCTGACTGCACACCTTGATCTTGGACTCTCAGCCTTCAGGACTGTGAAAAAGAAATTGGATTTTTTTTTTTTTTAGCCAGCCAGTCTCTGATATTATGTTATAGCAGCCCAAGCTGTCTTAGCCTTTGAGTCGGTCACACTGTCATTCAGTGTCCATGAGGGACCCAGATGCCCTCACATAGTGCTTTGAGAACTTGTCATGAAAAATACTCTTCCCCTTGGCCAGAAGGGAAGTTAATGAATTGGCTTTTTTCACCCTCAAAAATGAATCTGTTTGGCCTGTGTGTCAGTGGAGGTAGGTGGTGAAAGCAGGTTGTGGATGAGAGCGTGCATTAGGGCCCTCGTGAAACAGTGGGAATGAAGAGAGCCTAGGGCCTACCTCTCCCAGCACCACATAACCATCCACTTCCACCTTCACCTCCCACAGCCCCTGCCCCCTTGTCCAGCCTCATTGAATGCCTCCCAATGTCCCACGTGTGCCATGCTCTCCACCCCCCATGCCTTCACGCGTGCTGTCCACACTGCCTAGAACACTCCTTCCTTCTTTGTTCCCCTGGAAAAATCTCCTCCTCCATGAAGCCGCCTTCAGCAGCACCTCTGGATTCCCATTCATTCATCATTCATAAGCACACAACAGCTAAATACACACATACTAACTCTTGGTTGCAAAAATTAGAAACCAACTCTGGCTAATTTAGACAGAAAAGAACTTTATTGAAAGGATATTGGGTCACGTCCAGAATGATCAGAGACTTGGAAAGCCAGCTCCGGGTTTTGCAACCACCAACGGTGCCCCATGATACCCTGGGAACCAGGTGCGGGACACCATGGACACTGCGCCTTGTACTGCCAACCTGCTAGCAATGCCCCTGGATGATGGCCCTGGTACTGCTGCCCCACCATCTCACCACCAGCACACTTCAGATCATGTCTCAAGCTCCTTTCTCCCTCGTCACTAGTTCTAAATCTGACTCGGGGCCAGTAGGGCCAGTAGGGCGAGCCTGGGTCACATGCCGGTGCCCTGGCTGTAGAGTGGGGTCCTGGCCTCACCAAAACCTATACGGGGATCATTCCTCAAATTATAGAAGGAGATTCAGATGCTGAGGTGCCAAAAATCACAACAAACGTCTCCTAAATGTGATATACATAACTTCTCATTATTGGTGGTAGTTATGTTCTGGGAAGTCACTGGGGACTCGGAATTAACACACACTGAACCACTGCTCCTAGAGGAAATACACGGTCCAGGCTGGCAAGCCGCGTGTCACAACAGTTTTGTTGACGCATCAGTACATAATCTTATGTGTGTTTATTTAATATGTGCTGTTGATTATCTAACATTGAACTCGCAGCCAACAGCCCTGTACCCGAGGCTTGAATGAAGCTCATCTAATGCGTGTTTTTTCCATGGGGCACAGCACAGCCGTCTTGCACTTGGGGACACTAGACAGCACTTCAGTGCCACACTTGGGGACCATTTTAAATGATGGAATCACCCCAGAAAGCACAGAAACGCAGAAATCATGTCACTACACAGACTGTGAAACAGACACTTGTTTACAGAGCAAGAGCTGAAGCAGGAAGTCAGCGCGTCACCTCGTTTAACCTCAGCCGGGAATGTGTGCGTTGGGCAGCTGGAATTTTCTGCCTCTCTGCGCACATCCCTGAAAGACTGTGGAAGCGCCACAAGTATTGATCGGGGGGATATAAACAGATGTGAGCAAGTGGGCAAACTGGAAAGGGCGGAATCTGTGAATTGACTAGGTACATGTCTGATATTGATGTACTTATAAGTACAACTTCATGTAAATTTCCCCCATATGTATGTCTGCATCTGAACATCTTGCTGTGCTGAGGTTTCCCACCCACTGAGAATGTCCCAGTTTCAGGGCACAGGCAATAGCTACCAGAACAGTGACTGTGCAATGTCATCCAGGGAGATTGTCGCTTGACCTTTTAGGAATACAATGAGCTCACGAGCCACACATTGTGCAGAGCAAGGGGTTTTTCTCAGCTCCTCTGGCATAGGGAGCCCTGGCATGGAGGACCCTGGCATCACTTTCTCCATGAGCCAGTGGACGCCAAGGCTCTCTGCTGTGGGCAGAGGGCAGATATAATGCAGAGGAAGCAAAGAGCCTGAATATGACCCCTGGCAGTCCCAAGGGGTTTATTAAGAATCCCCTGTTTGGGATATTAAACATATAACTAGATATGGGGGCCCTGAGGACCCCAAGCAGGTGGCCATTGACTCAGCATTTCTATCTGTAGGATGGAATATCTTTCATTGGTTAAATCGGAGCTGGCCTGGCTCCCTTGAAGGCTCATAAGGAATGCAGACCAGCTGTAGAGCAAGAAGCAACATTTTCTACAGACATCTGAGTATTCTGCAAGTACATGGTCACTTCTCTACACATTAATCCGACAGACACTTGGATATTTTCACACCTGCTATGTGCCAAGCACTGTGCTAGATGCTGGGGATGCACCAGTAAGTAGCGTAAGTGGAGGTGAGATTTGAATCTTGTTGGAAGGTGGCAGTCAAGTCCAGGGGAAGGGAGGTGAAACCTGGCTGTTTGGTCATTCGCTCTGGGGACAACTCTGTACTGCATTGTGGGGCTCCAACAAGGAGCAGGACTCTCCCCGCCTCCACTCCCCCTGCCCCAGGAGCTCATGGTTACAGGAGGGTGGCCTGGGTAAGAGAAGGTCCAGATAAATATATGACAGTGTAGGAAGTCTGCAGACAGCAGAGCAAGGTATTGTGGGATTTCAGGGAACAGAGTGCCCACTTTCCATTGGGGATTCGGTGGGTGGGGTGTGAGTCAGACAGACTTCCGGGAAGAAAGGCCTGAGGAAGGCCTTTGAGGTCAGGGACCTGGGAGCAGGGAGCTGTGAGGACAGCATAGTAGGTTGAGCTCACATCGGTTAGCACTGTCCTGCTTTTGGCTACAGCCTCTTTCTTAAAGGGAGGAAGGCACCAATACTTCTGGGTTTGTTGGTTTTTTGTTATTTTTTAGAATATGTTTTTTATTTTTTATTTTTATTTCAGAGAGAGAGAGAGAGAGAGAAACACCAATGACACTATGATGCTTCTCCTTGTCTTCTCTCCTCTCCAGTTCTCTGGTTTCTCACAAACTACGTTGCCTCGTCTGTGATCACAACTAAAGGTTTTTAGCTTCTTCATTCATCTTGAGCTTTGATTCCACCTTTGTGATGTCTGTCCTGTCTTTTTCAGTTTGGAGATTATTCTCCTGGATAAAGACAGAAGCAAAGTAAAAAAATAAAATAAAATGAAAGAGTGGTTCTGCTTTCTCTCCCTCGTCTGTTTATATCACATCAAAATCCCCAAGCCCGGGCCTAGCCGTGACTTTTTCCCTTCTCTCTCTGAATAGACCTTTAAAAAATTCCTTTGTGTTTCCTTTAGCACATTTCACAGGCTTCAGCTCATTCTGGATTAATTTATCTTTCCTAACACTATGTGTTCCCGAATATTTATTTAGTAGTTACTTGATGGAATAAAAACAATGCTAAAATAACAAGAGATAGCCAAGATGAAAATTGCTCTTATCAATCCAAAGATTTTTTCCATGTTTTCTAATTATTATCTTTATGCATATTTTATTTTTAAATATTGGCAGCCATATTCTCTGTAGCAGACACTTAAAATTTTTGAAATATAACATAGTAGATTCATAAAGTAAAAAAAAAACCAAACCACATATATATCTCAGTGGATTATCATAAAGCAAATGTCAGTGTACCACACTCCCTCCCCCAGGTCAGGAAAACAAATAGGCCATTTCTAGCACCCAGAAGCTTCCCTCAGACCCCTTCTCGACCATGGTCTCTCCCTCTCAATTAACCATAATCTTGATGTTAACCTCTCCCTCACTTTTCTTTATGGCTTTAGTCATGTACTCTTAAACTAGTTTAGTTTTGCCTATTTTTTGAACCTTATATAAATGGAATGATAAGTCTTTACTCCTTAGTGCTGACTTATTTTACCCAACTTACATTTGCGAGATTCACTCATATTGCTGCAAGTAGTTCTAGTTCATTGCCTAACCTACCAAAATGTATTTATTCATTCCGTTTTCAATGGCTATATGCATTGTTTTTAATTTTTGGCTTTTGTGAATAATATTGCTCTGAACGTTGTACCATGTGTCTTGTAGTGTACATGTGCACACATTTCTATTGACTAGATACTTAAGAATGAACTTGGGTCAGAGGTCATGTGAATGTTCCACTTTAGTAGGTGGTGTCAAACAGTTTTCCCAAAATGTTCATATCAACTTGCACTCCAATCATTGCTCTATGTCCTTATCGACACTTGTTATTGTCACTGTTGAATTTTAGCCATTCTGTTGAATGTATAATGGTATCACATTATGATTTATTTTACATTTCCCTAATTAATAATTACGTTGAGCACCTTTTCATTTATGTATAAACCATTTGGATATCTCTTTTATAATGTGCTTTTTCAAACTCCTTGCCCAGTTTTCTTTTTGGTTGCTTTTTTTTTCCTTATCAATTTGAAATAATTTTAAAAGATGTTATTAATGTGAGCTTTTTGTGGTTATGTGTTGATAATATCTTCTCTCACTTTGTGGCCTGTCCTTTTATTTTCTTAATGTCTTTTGATAATCAGAAGTTCTTTATTTTAATGTAGTCAAATTTAGCAATTGTTTCCTTTAAGACTGGTACATCCTATAGCCTATTTTCAAAAAGTTTTTTCTCTGTGAGGTTTTGAATAACTTTATTTCTATTATCTAAAAGGAGTCCTTCTCTTATTTTTATTAATTGAAGTCAGGGAGAGGGCGAGAGGAAAACATCAATGATGAGAATCATTGATTGGCTGCCTCCTACACACCCCCTCCTGGGGACCCAGCCCACAAACCGGGCATGTGCCCCACTGGGCAACAAACCGTGATCCCCTGGTTCATGGGTTGATGCTCAACCATTGAGCCACACCATCCCAGCAGATTCCTTCTTTTTTTGCTTCCTTCCTACCTGCTTTCCTTTCTTTGCCTTTCATATTTATCTCATGTTTATTTCACATATATGGAATTATACATGTATTCTTGCTTTGAAAGAATTTATAGTCATGTTGTCCAATACCATTTATTGAAAAGACTGCAATTTCCCTGCTCTGCATGCTACCTTCATTGTAAATGACATGTATGCATTTCTCTGGGTTTGTTTCTGAGCTTTTTACTCTACTTACTGATTAACTTGTCTGTCTTCATAACACACTGTCTTCAACGCTGTATTTTTATAATAATTCTTGATATTAGATAGGAAAAGGCTTATTTTATTAGGCTTATTTTTAGGCATTTTATACTTTTACTAGAGGCCCATTGCAGGAAGATTCCTGCAAGAATAGGGCTTCGTGAGCTGGAGTGAAGCAGAGAAAGGAGTGAAGCTGCCTCCCTTCCTCCCATCTCGGCTGCCTCAGCTGACCCTCCCTTCTCTGCCACTTTGCTCCCTCCATCTCCACAGTCTCTGCTGCCTCACTTCCTCCCATTTCCACTGCCTCACTCCCTCCCTTCTCTGCTGCTTTGCTCCCTCCTGTCTCCACAGTCTCTGCTGCCTTGCTCCCTCCCTTCTCTGCTGCTTGGCTCCCTTCTGCAGCACTTGGCTGTCTTCTAGGCTGTCTTCAATCTTTGCTCAGCGCCTGTGTATACAAATTAACTGCCATCTTGGCTGGGTTAATTTGCATATAGTCGCTCTGATTGGCTGGGAGCGTGGCTTGGCTGGTGGGCGTGATTTAGGTGTCTCAGAGTGATGGTTAATTTGCATATTACTCTTTTATTAGATTAGATGTTATTGCAAATGGTGTTTTTTAAATATATATATATTTTATTGATTTTTTACAGAGAAGAAGTGATAGAGAGAGATAGAGAGTTAGAAACATCGATGAGAGAGAAACATCAATCAGCTGCCTCCTGCACACCTCCCACCGGGAATGTGCCCGCAACTAAGGTACATGCCCTTGACCGGAATTGAACCTGGGACCCTTCAGTCCACAGGCTGACGCTCTCTCCACTGAGCCAAACTGGTTAGGGCATGGTGTTTTGTTTTTTTTTTAATTAATTTTGTCTTTTTCTTGATATATAGTAATGCAGCTAATTCTTGTATATAAACCTTGATTCTAATGCCATACTAAACTTATTTATTAATTCTTAAAATTTATCTGTAACTCTTTTGGATTTTCTACACATTATATATCATGTTACATGCAAATTATGACAATTTTACTTCTTTTCAATCATTTTTTCTCTTACTGCATTAGGCTAATACAGTGTTAAGCAAAATTGATGCTAACAAACATTCTTATTTCGTTACTGGGTTCAAAGAGAAATCTTTCAACATGTCACCATTATGTATCAAGATTACTGCAGGGTTTTTTCATGATGCCCTTCTCAAGTTAATGAAGTTCTATCCAGGATAGTTTGCTAAGAGTCATAAGTAGATGATAAATTTTATCAAAATATTTTTCTTCACCTACTGAGATAATATATTTTTTATCCTTTATTTTTTTCAGTGTGATAAATTGCATGAATTGATTTTCAAATGTTAATCCAACTTTGCATTCCTGGAATAAGCCCTACCTGGTCATTCATGAGTAGGCTTGGAAATATTTTGTTTAGAATTTTTACATCTATGCTCACAATGAGGTTGGCCTATCATTTTTCTTTCTCCAAATGTTCCAGCTAGATTTAGCTGTCAGATTCTATTTCACAAAATAAGTGAGGAAATAATCCCTCTTATTCTCTAGAAGAATATGCAAGGTTGGGATTATTTCTTCCTTAGATGTTTGGCAGAATTTGCCAGTAAATCTATCTAGGAGTGCAGTTTTCTTTATCAGAAAAATTTAAATTATGAATCGAATGTGTCTTATAGTTACATGAATATAACTGTAAGGATTTCTGTTTCTTTTTGTGTTGTTTTTTGTAACTTCTGTTTTACAAGGATTTTGCCTATTTCATGTAATTTTTCAAATTTATTGGCATAAAGTTGTTCACAGTATTTTCTCCTTTTCAATATCTGTGGCATCAATGGGGAGATTCCCATGTTCACTGCTGACTTTGATTATCTATGCCTCATCTGTCTCTCTTTCTAGCTCTCTCATCAGTCTAGGGTGAGCATGTCAAACTTGCGGCCCACAGGCTGCAGGCCTCATTTAGTGGCTCCCTGTTAGCTAGCCTTTGAGTTTGACATGCTTGGCCTAGGAGTTTACCAGTTCATTTGTACTTTCCACAACTTTTCGCTTTGTTGGTTCTTTTTAGTCTGTCTGTTTTATAAATTTTACTTCTTTTTTTCTTTATTGATTAAGGTATTACATATGTGTCCTTATCCCTCCATACCCACTCATGCCCTCAGGGCCTATTAGCAGATGAGTGGATTGAAAAACTGTACATTTTATCTCTTTTATGCCCTTCATTTTCTTCCTTCTATTTTCCTTGAGTTTAATATACTTTGTTTTTTTGGTTGACATCCTGAGAGGAAAGATTAACTTTTGGTTTTTCAGCCTTCCTTCTTTTCTAATATATGCGTTCTCAATTTCCCTCTGAGCATGTTTTTAGGTGTATCCCACAAGTTCTGATATGTAGAATTTTTGTATTATTCAGTTCAAGATATGTTAAAAATTCATTATGTTTTGTTTTTAATTCATGGGTTGGTTGAGTGGTATATCTCTTATTTCCAAATGTATTAGGATTTTCTGTTATCTTTTATATTGATTTCAGTTTGATTGTATTATTGTCACAGAACAAATATTCCATTTATAATATTAGTTTTTGCAAAGTTCTTAATATTTGCTTTATGGCCCAGCACATGGATAATTTTGTAAATGAATAGTGGAAAAGAGTATATTTGCCTGGCTAGTGTGGCTCAGTGGTTGAGCGTCTACCTATGAACTTGAAGTTCAGGGTTCAATTCCTGCTCAGGATAATGCCTGAGTGGGCTTGACCCTCGTAGGGGGCATGAAGGAGGCAGTCAAACCATGATTCTCTCTCATCATTGATGTTTCCATCTCTCCATCTCCCTTTCTTTCTGAAATCAATAAAAATATATTTTAAAAAATTAAAAATAATGTACTTTATGAAGTCATTAGGTGCAGTGTTATATATATTTCCATTAGGTCAATTTTACTGATAACAGTATTCAAATCTTTATCTGAACTAAAAGAAATCAGTAACCGGGAGTTGTGTTTTAAAATCTTTCTCTCTGATTGTGGAGTTTTTTATTTCTCTTTATATCTTTAATTTTTACTTTCATATACGTAAGGTGGTATTAGGTGACTATACACTTGGAGTTGTTACCTTCTTGGTGAATTGGAACTTTTATAGTTATGAAACGTTCCTATTCATCTCTAGGAATTCTTTTTGCCCTAAAGTCTACTTTGAAAGATACTAACGTACCAACACCAGCTTTCATTTGGTTAGTATTTTGTAGAACTTCCCCCTATATCTTCACTTTCAACCTTTCTGTCTCTTTATGTGTCAGATAGGCTTCTTATAAACAACAGATGGTTGTTTATTTTGTAAATTGAATCTGACAATAACTGGAGCACTTGCCATTTTTATATTTTTGTCATTACTAATACATTTGCTTTTAAGCTACCATCTTACTGTTTCCCATGTGTTCCTACTATCCCATGTTTTTCCCTTTCCTTCATTAACTTCTTTCAGATTGATTGAGACTTTTTTTTTTATTATTCATGCTCCCTTAGCTCAGAAATTATAAACTCTTTTACAATTACTGTAAAGGCTAAGCTAAAGATAAACAATATGCATCCTTGATTTATCAAAATTCAATGTAAATTGGCATTTGTATTAACTTCCTGAGCAATGCAAGGACCTTAGAACACTTTTGCTCTGTGTATCCTGCTCTGTTTGATATGCTAATTGTTGGTATATATTTTAATTTCCTCTCTCTATTTACATCCCACCCCACATAACTGATATTAATGGTTTGCTGTGGCTCCTTCTTCATCTTTCCCCCGTGTAACTGATATTAATGACTTGCTGTGTTTCTTTCTTCGTCTTTCCCTATGCTCATACAAACACATGCACATGTATATAGGGACTTATCCTTGTTTTATTTTTATAAAACTGAGATTATATTTGGTACAGTTTTTGCTGAATCTGCTATCCTATAAAATAAATAGGTAATATGCAAATTGACTATCACACCCTCACACAAGCTGGCCATCCCCATGTGATCAAAAGATGACTGTCAGGGGAGGGCAGTTGTAGGAGGACCAGGCCTGCAGGGGAGGGCAGTTGGAGGTGACTGGGCCTATAGGGGAAGGCAGTTAGGGGTGACCAGGCCAGCAGGAGAGGGCAGTTGGGGGCAACTGGGCTGGCAGGAGAGGGCAGTTGGGGGCAATTGGGCCAGCAGGGGAGCAGTAAGGCATCAATCAGGCCTGCAGGGGAGCAGTTAAGGGGCAATCAGGCTGGCAGGCAGAAGTGGTTAGGGGCAAGCAGGCAGGCAAGCATTTGGGAGCTAGCGGTCCTGGATTGTGAGAGGGATATCCAACTGCTGGTTTAGGCCCAATCCCACAGTAATTGGTCCTAAACCAGCAGTCGGAATCCCCTGAGGGGTCCCAGATTGGAGACGGTGAAGCCTGGGCTGAGGGACACCCCCCCACTCACCAGTGCATGAATTTCATGCACCAGGCCTCTAGTACTCACATAAATGTCATCACTGTTTTTTTTCATTATTGTTTTTTTTTTACTTTGTTCATTTTTTAAAATTTTTATTGTTGAGATTATTACATATGTCCCCTCCCCCCCACACTAACTCCCCTCCACCCAGTTCCCACCCCACCCCAAGACCTTGCCACCCTATAGTCTATCAACAAGTGAATCTAAAAATCAAATGCCATCTCTGTTTTTTAAAGTCAAAAGATATAGATCTAACTCGGCTTTTACATAGCTACATATTATATCATACCACGGATCCTCCATACTTTACTCAATCACTTCCCTGTTATATAAAGTTATTTTATGTCTTTGTCACTATAAGCATTGCTATAACAAATAACTTTGTACATATGCTTTGCCATATTGGTGTTTTATTTCCAAAGGACAGGTATGAGATTATTGGGTTATAGGTTAAGTATGTATCCTTCCCCCCTCCCTCCCTTCCTTCCTTCCTTCCTTCCTTCCTTCCTTCCTTCCTTCCTTCCTTCCTTTCTTCCTTCCTTCCTTCCTTCCTTCCTTCCTTCCTTCCTTCCTTCCTTCCTTCCTTCCTTCCCTCCTCCCTTCCCTCCCTCCTTCCTTCTTTCTTTTAAAAAATTGAACCAGAAAGAAAAAGCCCCTTATAACATAGCAGTTGTTTTTAATGTGTGTTAAGGCAAGTCTCTCTTAGTACTCTTCATCTTCATAAGTTGGTTGGCTATTCTGAAACGTTTATTCTTTATATTTATTTTGAAATCACTTTCTACTTCCCCCTTCAAAAACTGCTGGAGGTATCTTTGTAATTGGCTTAAATTTATAAATTAATTTTGGGAGGATTGCTATCAAGTCACCTCATTCTGTTCTTACTTGTTCAATGATTCTGGTAGTTGTTTCACGAACATAATAGACTACAAATTTATAGCACCTCTATTAAATCAAACTCATCAATTGTAATATTAATATTGTATAAGTCCTTCCTTATATTTTAACTTTTAGACCTGTCAATTTCACAAAAGAATATATTCAAAAAAAGTCCTTAAAAATCTCCCATCACATGTAAATTTTACCTAATTTTCTCAATATTATTAGGACTTTGGGCCTCACATGTTTACCTGCTAAATAAAGATCTATGTACATTACTCTTTGAAATAATATTTTTTCTTACCATTACTTAATGTTTCTGACCAATTTAATGTTCTTGGTCTTCAATTCCACTTTACCTGTTATTCACATTGCCACTCCCACTTTATTTTTCTCTCATTCCTCTACTTACTACCTTTTTTTTTTTTTACTTCAGTGTACTTTTATGTATATATTTTATAAATTTACTCTGTCTTTGCTTCTTGGTACTATAACTGATATTATTGATTTATTTCTATCTTATTTCATGCCCGCTATGAATTTTCCTTTTTACTATTTATTTCCCTTTCTTTTGACCTGGTAGAAGAGTTATGAGAATGCCAATAGAAAAGTGTTGAGAACTCTTGAGGAGATACAATTAGAACATTAAATTTCTGAAACTAAAAACATTAAATATTAAAACAGATTGATTGTTGAAAGGTAGATTGGTCCCTGCAGAAAATCAAGTGAGTGGCTTGGAAGGTCAGGGAATAGGAACAGCTCACATCACAGGAGAAAAAATGTGAAGACGTAGAATGTCCTACAATTCTTTTCTGCATATCACGTGGGCGTATGTCTGTCTTTCCAACTTTTGCCTGAATCCTTAAGATATTGGAAGTTCCCCAAGATGGCCATACTGGGTTCTTTAAATGACTGTCTCTCTCTCTCTGCTGTTTTTCTTTTCTTTTCTTTGCCCCGGGCATATCCATGCTTGGATGTAGAAGCCAGTTCCCGCATTCCTCCACATGTGTGGTAATGCTGCCCAGTGCTGGGCAGTGTTACACTTCCTGGTCTTTACTGTAGTCACACGTTTGCTACTTTGGACCTCAGAAGTGGAGAAGAGGAGAGAGAGAGGATAAGAAACCAAGTTATAACTGCTTCCTCCAAGAAGCGTGCAGGAGAGGGACGGGTCCATGGACACAGAGACCTAGAGTGTGAGCCTCACGGCCCAGCACTGCCTCCTTGCACCTCTCCTTATGGCTAACCATCGGAGAAAAGTTTTGGTTAGCTCCCCAATAAAGACTGTGTGTGTGTGTGTGTGTACCTGTACACTCCCTCCTTTCTTGGATGAATGGCTGTACACTAAACACACTTTTTCTACCTTGTTTTTGTTGTTGTTGTTTTTTGTTTTGTTTTGTTTTTTACTTAGCATTGTATCTGGGGGATGATCCCATGCAGTCTATTGAAAGAGTCCTCATTCCTTTTAGTAGCCACACAGAGCTCTGTTGTATGGAAGAACCATAGTTTAATCAACCGGTCCATAGATGACGAATATTTGTGTGTTTTTCCAGGCCTTTACTGCCACAAATTATACTGCAGCAAGTAACTTTGTGCATATATATGTTTTGTTTCTCTGCTATCGCACATTTGGAATGGAGTCCTAGAGTGGGATTGTGGGGTTAAAGGGCAATTGCAGGTGTAATTTCACTAGATTCTGCCAAATCCTCCCAGGAGGGGTCATGCTGCTTTGTATTCCTGCCAGCAGCAGATGAGTGCACCTGCAGCAAACATTACTCTCCTGATTTTACGTTTTATAGTTGATAGAATGGAATTACAGGAGTGTTAAATAACATGCCCAGGTCGTGGGGCTGTTGAGTAGCAGAGCTGGAGCTTGGACCCAGGCAGGACGTGCTATCCTGGGGGACGCTAAGATGCCTGGGAGCGACTTGCGCGGATTCCCTACTCCCTCTTTTGGGAGATGGGTTGGGAGGCTTAGGCCTGCCAACACCAGTGTCCCTGCTCCTGGGACGGCTTCGGTCTCCAGTCGTCACCTTCAGTTCAGGAGAAGCTTGTGTTTCGCACCTGTGGGACTGCTCCTCCGCGACCTCTCAGGCTGGTGTCTCGTCCCATCGGGGTGCTTCCTGTTAGGGGTGCTTCCTGTTAGGGGTGCTTCCTGTTAGGGGCCGCCTTTCCTCCCGTCCCCCAGGTGTCATCACTTAGAAGCCACCAAACTGAAGCTGATGCTTCTTCCTCTCCTAACGAGAGCATCTATTTCTATGCTCACATGTGACAGATGCAGGAAAAGAGGGACACATGTGCCTCGTTATCCACTGCTTCTCTGGAGACTGTCATCTGCAGGAGCACGTAAAATGTTTAACTTTGTAATAAAACGAGAGGCCCGATGCACGAAATCAGTGCAAGAGTAGGCCTTCCTTCCCCAGGCTGCTGGCACTGGCTTCCCTCACAGCCCCAGCTTTGTCCGGAAGGTCACCCGGTCTAATTGGCATATTACTCTTTTATTAGATAGGATTATAGATGACTTGGAATCCCTCATCATGCTTTGAGAAGGCGGATGGGAGGGGCACAAAGCATCACATGCCCGAGCCCAACACATTCTTCATGTGGGTAATCTTCATACAACCCCTCGATGTGGGTGTTGGGGAGGGAACTGAGGCTCAGAGACATTAAATGAGTTGCCCAAACTCCCACATCTGGCAAATGGCAGACACTGTTCACATCCAGCTTCCCTGGCGCTGTGCTTCTCCCAGCGCACCCACGTCCCCTCCAGAAGGAGAGAGCCACCGGACACGTCCAGGATGGCTGCATTCAGGGACCACAGCTCCCTTTCTTTGGAGAACCTTCAGCAGCCTCCCACTTCCTGATCAGCGGCACTCTCCTCCTAGGCAATGGCACCTACTCCACAGCTCTTACCACTTGGGTTGTGTTCAGCTGCAAGTAACAGATCTCAGCCCAATCTGGTTTAGATGATGGGGTGGATTTCTTGTGTTTATGAAACTCTGAGGCAGGGTGGGCATCGGTGACTTAATGTCAGAACTTTTGCCCCTCCCCCCTTCCCCCATTGTCCTTCTGTTCTGCCTTCCACCGCGTCAATCTTATTCTCATCCTGGCTGCCCCTCAGAGCTGTAGGGTGGCTGCAACAACTTCCAGATTCTTCATGTTCAGGGAGAGAGAGGAAATTTCTTCCAGTGTGCTCTTGAAAGAGGCAGCAAACCCTAAAACTGGTCTTCCTTGTTTCAGTGCCTTAAATAAGGCCAGACGCTCGCTCCAGAACCAATGACCTGGCCAGAGGTTGAGATGTGTTTTGGGCTAAGGTTTGAGCTCTGTGTCCCACTCCTAGCGCAGGGGCAGAGTTATTCCCCAAAGCACGTGGGGAATATGGACACGGGCACATAAATTAGGGTCGTTATCATGAAGAGGGACATTGGGCAAGCAATCCTCATGTCTGCCACAACTCCCAAATTCATACCTTCATCATGACTTGTGAGTTACAAAGGACTAAATCCAATTGCCAGCCCAATATCTCCACCTGAATGTCTAATATGTGCCTCCAGGAAACATGGCCAAAATAGATCAACTAATTCACTTCCCTGTCCATCTGTTCCTCCCTCAGTCTTCTCCTTCTCAGGAAATGGCAGTGACCTTTCACCCAGCTCCTCAAGCCAGAAGTTCATTAATCTCTCACCACTTTCCCTCTCACACACCAAGCTCTAGCCACACTGGCATTCTTTTGGTTCCTCGAATTTTTCCCACCTCAGGACCTTTGCACTTGCTGTTCCTTCTATCTGATATGCTCTAGACTCAGAACTTCACATGGCAAGCTGCTTCTTGTCAGGCAGGCCTTTATGCAAATATCCCCTTTCCTATCCCCTATCACACCACCCTGTTTTGCTTTCTTCTTAGAACTTATCACTGTGTAAAATAATCTTGTTCGTTCGTGTTGTTTGCTTGTTTCTTGCCTGTCCCCCTTCTAGAATGAAAGATTCATGCCAAAGACTTTGTCTGTCTTAGGCACTTCTGTGTCCAGGGGATCTTTGCAAATATCTATATGAACTCTGCTCTGTGCACCCTAGCAGCCCAGACTGAATTCCAGAACGTAGAGTACACCTGGTAGATGGTGAATGCTCAATAAACATAGACAAATAGATGGATGGATGTACAGGTGGGTGAGTAGCGGGATGGGTGGGTGGATGCATGGACGGGATAGATGTGTCATAAGTATAATCCTGACTGAGGATGGGAAGACAATATGTCCAGTAGCTCTGGATGTTCTCTAGAATCCAGAACCCCATTTATTGCCTTCCCTCTACCATTTTGGTTCTCAGATGGGGGGGGGGGAACCCCACAATTATAGCTTTGAAACTCCTAATGATTTAATGATATATCCCTATAATCCAGTGGTTCTCAACCTTCTGGCCCTTTAAATACAGTTCCTCATGTTGTGATCCAACCATAACATTATTTCCGTTGCTACTTCATAACTGTAATGTTGCTACTGTTATGAATCGTATTGTGAATATCTGATATGCAGGATGGTCTTAGGCGACCCCTGTGAAAGGGTCGTTTGACCACCAAGGGGTCACAACTCACAGGTTGAGAACCGCTGCAATCCCATGTGACTCCCACTGCAGTCGTATGTTCTGACACAGACACCCCACCCTGCCCTGACCCAGGAGGCCACTTGCTGCTCGTGACTCTGCCTTAAAAAGTGTTGAAGAAACAGCATCCTAGAATGAAAATAATAACTATCCCTCTAATAGCTAACATCTGTACTGCACTTTACAGGTTCCATGGTGTTATTTGTATAGATTATCTCAATTATTCAATCTGGTGATATTATCATTATTGTGATGTCACTGCGGTTTAGAGGGGACCTTCAAAAGTTGACCTAGTCCCAGGGATAGCAAGCCCTTGGTGCATAGATAAAGTAGAGCACAGAGTTACAGATGAAATGAAAATTGTTTGACTAACTTGATGCATGAGTCAACCCTCTCATCTGCACCCACGGCAGACATCATTAATCAATCAGGGCACTCTCCCCTGCTTAGCCCAGTCCCAACCTCAGAATTCTCAACATTGTGACTCAGGCAGCCACTTCCAATCCATCACTCTGACACACATACAGAAAGCATTTTCCCACTGGGTTGGCCCACAGCCCACGTTTTGCATGAGTGGAAACCAGGAACTAGAGATGCCAGGCCGAGCCCTGGGCCTCTGAGTCCACATGCAGCCCAGGGCCTGCCCGTAGGTCCCTGCACATGGTTCCAGATGATCAGGATTCTGATTTGACTTGACCTTGGACTTTTAAAGGTCCCCAGGAGACTAAACCTTGCAGCCAAAGTTGGAAGGTTTCTCTGTCTATGATAGTGTTGCCCACATCTTCCTGATGTGCACAATCACCTGTTAAGTGTATAATGCGCCCTGGTAAAGAGATGGGTCTCTCCCTGGAAAATATGATTCAGAGGGTCTGCCCCAGGGCCCAGGAACCTGCATTTTCATAAGCATCCCAGGTGGTTCTGATTATTTAGGAAGCTGGGCCATATCGCCCTGAACAGGCTGAGCCGGACGTTCTTTGGAAAACCCAAGAATGAAGCCAGTCGGCTCCTGAGTCGGGGCTTTGTCTCTTTAAACGGTTGCAAAGACTTCTGTCCATTTACCAAGCAGTTGGCTTTCTTTTTAAGTTTCCAGACCACCTTATTACATAATCCATCTTGAGAATTTATAAGAATAATATCATCCTCGTGCCTGGCTTATGTAGAAAAAGGGCCAGCAAGGAGACAGATAAAGTAGAGCACAGAGTTACAGATGGAATGAAAATTATTTGTCTAAAATAGACAAGCAATTTTCTCTCATGTTCTGTTCTCTTTGGTTGTTCTTCTGAGAGCTCAAGAGCCTTTTAAGGTGGAGCAAGTCTGGGGGGAGGGGCGGTTGAGGGAGACAATTCGCCTTGAGTGGCTGAACTTGTGGGTAGAGATCTCTGGGAGCAGGGCTCAGGGGAAACAAGCCCTCAAGGCCAACACCTGGGCCCAGAGACATCTTGCACACCATCTGGCCCCAGGAGGGGTGGGACGAAACATTGAGATGGGTTCCTTTCACCCACGTGAATATTCTACAGAGTACTGTTATATAGCTCCATTTTACAGATGAGTAAACTGAGGTTCGGGGAAATGACGCTGTCTTTGGCTTAATCTAGGAACTTCTTTTCTCGCTGTAGACAGGAAAGACAGCAATTAACCCAGTTCCCAATACTGTCAGGAAGAGCCAGGCCCTCTGGAATATCAGGGTGGGAATGTTATTAGCATTTAAAAAATGGAAGTGAGAGTCCTTTCCCCTCCTCTGATTATACATAGTAACCTAAAGAAGTAGCCTGGAGAATTACAAACAGCAGATTCACCACCTAAATTTAATTTGTCCTTGAGCTAAGGCTAAAGTGGGTGGCCAGGCCAGAGCACGAAAGAAATGGGTCTGGAACGGAGAGCCAGGAACATGTACCCAAGGCCTGAAAAACGCACACACCCTCCGACCCAGCGGTTTCACCTCCAGGAGGTCATCCTCTCAGAATAGCGGAGTAAGTGAGCCAGGAAGTGTCCACAAGGCGACACTGTTTACATTTGAAAAACTAGAAATAACGTAATAGTTCAACAATGGACAATAAAATATAGCACGCTCATATAGGCAAGTACCATATAACCATGGAAACGGTGATGTGGAGGTGTGTCTGTTGACAGAGAAAACACTTCATCACACATTTGCTGAGAAGAAAAACCTGTGTTGGCGTAGCACATATATATGATTGTGGTGTGTTGAACAAACAATATTTCAGTAGTGATAAGATATATATATATCCCCCAAAATGTATACACACTGTAACAGCTGACAGCTCAATTTTGAAAATGAAATGTATTTTAACACACACTGCCTTTATAATTTTTCAAAGGGCGATATACATATTTGGAGGCAACACCCTATATATTACATAGACACCAAAACTTTGACATTGGGTTATTGAATCATTATCTCTATACAGTAGGATTAGAGAACATTTTCATTTGCTTCTTTTCCCCCCATTTATCCCAATAGGCTGACAATTTATACCTGACTCGATTTTTCCAGTTTATTGAAGTATGATTGACAGAGCGCTGTAGGAGTTTAAGGCATACACGTACAGCATAATGACTTTACCTGCATGTACCGTGAAATAATTACCACAATAAGTTTAGTTAACATTTCTCATCTCATAGAAAGACTTGTTTTTTCCCTTGTGATGACAATCTTAGGATCC
This sequence comes from Murina feae, assembly GCA_004026665.1. Taxonomy (NCBI): domain Eukaryota; kingdom Metazoa; phylum Chordata; class Mammalia; order Chiroptera; family Vespertilionidae; genus Murina; species Murina feae. Next base: position 38,606 of record PVJC01002620.1, read on the forward strand.
ATTTTTGCTTACCTTCCAAATGTGTCATACAGCAGTGCTAGCTACAGTCATCATATACATTATATCCCCAGTACTTACCTTAAAACTGGAAGTTTGTATCTTTTGACAACCTTCCCTCAACTCCCCATCCCCTACCTCAAGTAACCACAGACAGGATTTTTTATGAATTTGTTTGGTTTGTTTGGTTTTTGTTTTCCACCTGTAAGTGAGTTCATATAGTATTTGTCTTTCTCTGTCTGACTTGTTTCACTTAGCATAGTGCCCTCAAGGCCCATCCATGTTGTTGCAAATGGCAGGATTGTCTTCTTTTTTTTATGACCAAGTAATATTCTGCGTGTGTGTGTGTGTGTGTGTGTGTGTAAATTTTTAAAAAATATGTTTTTGATTTCAGAGAGGAAGGGAGAGGGAAAGGGATAGAAACATCAATGATGAGGGGGGTTCTCAAAAAGATTAGAGGGATTAGCACTTCGGGAGTAGAAATGGGGCTTGGAGCCAGTGGGCTTTGGGCAATAATATTACGCGGTCATTCAGACTCACAGGTTCGTGAGGCTTTGGGGCTTGGGGGGAAATACATATGGGGAAACTGGGGTCCCAGAGGAACTAAGGGTCTGTCCAAAGTCGTGGAGTGGGTTCTCCAGCCTTCTCCTACACTGTCCTGCCCCGCTGGCATTTAAGAAACAGTGGTGATGGTGTTTGTTGTTGCTATTGTGTAAAGCAGAGAATAAAATCGACCAGAATTTGTTTTGGGTGGGAAAGCCCAGAGCCCTGAGTGTGAGCATCCCACAGCGACCTGCTGTGTCTGGTGTGTGGAAGGCCTCCCCCCACGGGGGCTGTCTGTAGAGATGGGGAGTGTGGAGAGGGGCAGGGGTTCCCCGCACTGCCTCAGAGAGGAGCTAAGGGTGCGTTCCCCTGAGGCCACCTGGCTGCTCCTGGCCATCCCCGGGCTGTTTCTCCCAGAAGGAAGCTCTTCCTCCCGCCTGGAATTTGGGTTGCGGGGTGGGTTCTAGGGATGCACTTGGGACCCACCCAACAAGAAGACGTTTTTCTGCCTCTGAACCGCTGAAGAGCCCACACGTGTGTGAGCCTGGGTGGCCCATGGCAGGGGGAGGTAGACCCTATGCTCTAATTTTTCATTCCTTTCCATTCTTGGACCAGCCCTGTTTCTCAGGGTGCTTGTCAGAAAGAACCACTGACATCAGAACACAGAGGTTTTAGTCCTTCCTCTGCTTCTCCCTCAGCACATGGCTCTCTGGGCCTCAGTGTCCCCGTATGCAGAATCAAGGGTTGGACTGGACGATCTCCAAGGTGTCCTCTAGGGTTCGTCCAGCTCGTGTTTGAGTGCCTTGGACAGCCTCCGTCTGGCCGCCCGCTTCCTCCCTGTGCCCCTGGGGTCTCAGGCACACCTGAGCGCTTGCTCTCCACCGGGCCCAGTGGCTAGCCTGGCACCTGGCCCTCAGCAGGCCAAGCTCCGTGAACATGTAGGGAATGACTCAAAGGAAGAGGCCTGGGCGAGGGGCCAGTGCATGGGGAGGGGGTGCCCCTGGCCCGGCTCCTGCGGGATCCCAGGAAACCAGTTGTTAAGGAGCCAGCAGCCAGCCCCCAAGTCACATAATGAGAACTCGGCTTTTCCCGCCCTGTTTACCTTGCGTTAAGCACACGGAATGATGTCATTTCTGTACTTATGCAACTGACGGGGTCTCTCTGGGCCCCATCAGGGGTGCCTCCCCTCCCCACTCTGGTCACGCCACCCCTCATTGTGGGGGGGGGGGGCCTTGGGGAGGGCATGGAAGCCAGTCAGTGCCACACCGTAGCTGTCTCCCCGCCCCCCTTCCTCCCCCTCGCATGTGACCGCTCACCAGGAAGGCTGCAATGGGGTCTCGCTGGCCCCCTGCCACCAGCCTGTCTCCTCCAAAGGCTTCACCCCTCAGCCAGAGGGAGCTTCCTACACGGCATCCTGCCCGAAACCCTCGACAGGCACCAGTTTCATGTTCCGAAAAGAGCTTAGCCTGACCCCTGCCCGGAGATCAGCCCACCCGCCCAGGCCCACACCTCAGCCCTGAAACCAGCCAGAGCTGCTCCACAGCCTCGAAGGTCGACCCGCCTCCCCAAGGTCTTCACTCCTCGGGACTCCTTTTTCCTTCACGCCGACTCCTCCTCAGCCTGGGGAGCCTCTCGGGAGGAACCCCCCGCGGCCCACCCCCACCTTCTCTCCTGTGCTCCCAGCACATCCTGCTCGGAAGAGAGAAGTCCGTGACATTCACACACTGTCAGAGGCTGTAAAGGCTGTGAGGCTCAGCGCAGGCCCTGAGGTCTGGGGGTCACCCTCGGGAAAGACCTGCGTGGGGAGGGAGGGAGGGCGAGAACTTGGTCAGGGGGGGCAGGCGAGGCTCCCAGGAGGAAGGAGGAAGGGGAGGAGCCAGCGCTGCCAGGGAGGCCAGGAGGGACCGACCCCTGGGGGTGATGGTGGTGGAGGCAGCGAGAAACCACCTCACGTTGACCCTAATGACCTTGATCCCTCCCCCCTCTCCTCGCCTCCCTCCCTCGCTGCCTGGCTTTGGGACAAGGTCCTGAGCTCTTGGACACAGTCTCGAAGCTGTGTCAAGCATCCTCGGGGTGCAGCATGCACTGGGTGGGGGTGCGGCGTGCACTGGGTGGGGGTGCGGCGTGCACTGGGTGGGGGTGCGGCGTGCACTGGGTGGGGGTGCGGCATGCACTGGGTGGGGGTGCGGCATGCACTGGGTGGGGGAGGTGGGGTGGAGCGGGAGGGGTAACCTGCACCTTGGTCAGGAGAGGGGCCCAGTGGACGGTGGGTGGTCACAGCAGCCCTGGAGACGGTCAGCTCTGGGCCTCAGGAAGAGACCAAGGCTGGGGGTGCCCACGAGTGCAGGAAAGAGGGAGGCTCCTTGCACACTGTCTGGTGGGGAGGGCAGATGTGCAGTGTCCACCGCGGGCCTGGCTGGTTTCCTCTGAGGCGGCCCCACTAGGCTCAGCTGGAAGGGTCCCCCCAGAAGGACAGGAGGGCCGAGGCCTGGAGCTCGCAGCCTCTCTGGAAGCAGCGTCCCTTCTTAGGTTTTGAGTATCTGCTCCAGGCGCAGACCCCATGCAGCGGAGGCTGAGGATGGGGACCCTTGAGGGACCACGGGAGGAAGAGGCTGGCCCCAAGCTGGGGCTGGAGCTACTGGGAGAACAAGACACTCCCTCGACCTTGTCCGGTGCAGCGACAGATGTAACGCTCAGGAACGCTTCCGTTCCGCCCGAGATGCACGCTCAGCTGAGACGGGTGGATGGTGACAAACACTGACGGCCAGTGCACTCCCGTCCCCTCCTCACAGCACCCGACAGGGCACCGCGCTCCCATTGCACACACGCGCGCTCACACTCAGAGCCAGGCAAGTGCCCTGCCCATGCGGAAGCTCAGCTCCGACTTCTGTTAAGCGGGCTATTGCCTCCCATGTCACGAGGCTCAGGGAGGCTGGACAGGAGCCCTCCTGGCCACGGGGTGAGACCTAGGTGGGAGCAGGAACTGGACGGAGGGAGCGAGTTGGGACCCGGTACGGGCGGGAGAGTAGCTTGCGTTCTTTGGGGCCAAACTTCAGGTTGCCAGCTGGGCCTCCGGGCACTGCCTTCACCTGCCTCTCCCCACCCTTCTAGGCCAGCACAGGCCCAGCTCCTGGCGTGCCCACCACCCTTTTTTGCTCAGTTCCTGGGCGGCGTGGGCTCCGGACTCATTGTCCTGGCCTGTCCCGGCCGTGACCATCCTGACATGGGAGAGCTGCTCCAGTCACTGCGGGTCTGCAACCCCCCCAAGGCGGAGGCGCTGGGGAGGCCCCCCTGCGTCCAGGGCCTGAACTCGCTGCTCCCATCCCCTGCCTGGCGGTAGCAGCGGCCACTTCCTCCCCGCCCGGCTGGGCCAGCAGTCACACTGCCTATAAATAGAAGAGTGAGATTCCTCGTGGCCGGTGAATGGCGCTGACATCCTGCCTCGCCTGGCTGAGCCCTGAGTCACAGCCCCGCAGGAGGCCCGCCGGGGTGGACCAGGCCTGCACCACCGACCTGGCCCAGAGGAAGCGCCGGGCGGAGAACCCCTGCGGAGGCTGAGAGGAACAGGCTGGCATTTCCTCCCCAAGAGGCCTGCGGGCTGGGCACTCTGGCTGGCTCAGGAGTGAGTGTGCAACAGTGTGTGCTAGGTAGGGGTGCTGGGCTCCCTGCAGCTCAGCACCCCCTCTCCTGAGTGGAAGGGAGGGGATACTCAGGGAGCCTCATCAGTTCCTTTGCTCTGGCTTTGCTAATGTCAAAGCCAAAACCAAGCCCACACCGAGGGGGACACACCCACACCCGCGCAGCACATCCCTGGGCAGCCTGGGAAACAGGCCTGGGCGCGCACAGGAACCAAGGCAGCTCAGAGGGCCAAGTGGCAGGCAGGGCGGGCTCGGCCCAGAGCAGGAACCTGCGGCAGGAGGCAGAGGGGTCTCCAAGCCTCTTGGTCGCTCTGCGCAAGAGTCAGAGACACGGAGATTCTCACCGGCCACGCTGGGGTGCCCTGTGCACAAGGGGAAGGTGGAGGGAGCCTGGTGGGCTCCGTCTGGGGTGGGGAAGGTGTAACACCCCCCAAAAGCAAAGGCCTATTAGGAAAGAGAGCTTTGGTGGCCCAAGCCCAGCAAATGTCTGTGGAGAATTCTCAGGCAGAACGCCGCCCTCGCCCAGGTCTTCCGAGCCCCTGCCCAGCGGTTCCCCCACTCACACCTTAATATTCTCCATCTCCCACTGCAGTTGTCTCCTTTCTAGCCCAGGGCACAACCTACGACGGGGCATGTGCTTGGTTTGTTTTCTTGTTTATTTCTCTCTCCCGTGAGATCCACTAGACTACGCTCCCTGAGCACAGGGCCAGGCTGGTGTTTGTTCACTGCTGTGTGCTGGGCACTGCTTGTTAGATGAATGAAAGAATGAATGAATGAATGAACGAACGAACAGCCTGTGTACTCGAGGGCACGCACACTCCCACACCTATTCACCCACTCATACTCACTCACAGAATCTCATGCACAGACTCACACCTGCACTTGCATTTCTCACATTCATTCACACGCACACACACACACTAACACACATTCATACACACATATACACACACATTCACACATATGCACACACTCACACACATACACACATACAATCACACACATGCACACACATACACATGCACATGCACACACGTTCACTTGCATTCACACACATACACACATGCACCTATGCACACACACATGTGTGTACACATGCACATTCACACATATGCACACACATACACACATGCACATACATACTCATACATACTCACACATACACGCATGCACACACACTCACACTCACATGCCTCTTCGATTATTTGAGAAGCTTGAGCAGCCCCTCCCTCCCTGTCACCGCCAAGTCTCCCCCTCCTGGGTGCCCCTAGGATAAGGAGCCCCAACTGTGGGGTTGGATACTCTGCAGTGCGGACCCTGAGTCCTTCCTAGGAACTCATCCTGACTCACCTGTGGAAGGCCAAGTGTTTCTCAAGCCGAAGGGACTGGGCTGGGAAAACACGCTCCTGCCGCATCTGAACATCCTTGCTGATTCCCTGTCATCCACGAGTTGTCCGCACCTCAGTGGCATGGCTTTTCAGCCCAGGCCGCAGCCGGGACCACGGGGAACATCTGCCCTTCTCCAAACAGGTGGATCCCTCCACCCAGAATGTGATTCCCGCCCCCATCCCCATATCTTACTCGCCTTGCAAACTCCTAGTTATACTTCAAGACCCATTCAAATAGCATCTCCTTGCAAGACTGGGAGCAATAGGAACAGTTTTTGCCTGTTCCTTCCCCAAGTTGCCTTGGGGAAAGTTCTAGAAACACAGATGCACAGACGATGGGCTTGGTGATGTCCTTAGAGATCCATATAGTGTGCATCCAAGGAGTGGTTGGAAATGCGTTGGGTACTTTTTTGTTGCCACAGCAACCAGGACCGATGCTGGTATCTAATGAGCTGGGGACAGGAATGCTAACTACGAAGAACTGTCCATCCCAAAGGTCAGCAGCAGCCCCCTTAGACACACTGAGCCGCCCCTGTCAGATGAGGGACCCAAGGCCAGGGAGGGAGGTGTCTTGTGGTCACGCAGCAAATTTGGCACCAAGGTGGTTGGTGCCTACTCCTGCTGGGGGGAGGGGGGGGCACTGGCCTGGCCACACTGCAGTGCCAGGGATGTCGTGGGAAATGTGAGCGCCGTGCCTGAAGCTCCCACCAGCTGCTGCACCTTCTCCCGCCCATGCTGGCGGCCTGACATGGCTGTGGCGAGGATGTGCAGGAACATGGAGCCATCCCCTGGGGAGGGGAGAGCTGGGCTTGTGGGCCGGGGCCAGAATTCTACAATTACAGTGTGAGCTCATCAGACACCAAGAAAGCCACCCTTTAGATCCGAGCCTGGGCACTAGTGACTGCACACTCAGGGCCAGACTGGCCATGGCAGGTGGAGAGGGAGAGGCAAGGCCTGGTACCCCCTAAGTCGGCCCCCTAGCCCTGCTCCTAAAGGGGTGGCCATCCTTCCCTCAATTCCTCACTGTCAGCCTGGGCCACCTTGGACCCCTGGAAGGACTTCTAAAAACTTTCTAAAAACTGCAAATTAGCCCTGGCCAGTGTTCTCAGTGGTTAGAGCAGTGACTCTCAACCTTCTGGCCCTTTAAAACAGCTTCTCCTGTGGTGACCCCCAACCATAAAATTATTTTCGTTGCTACTTCATAACTGTAATGTTGCTACTGATATGAATCATAATGTAAATATCTGATGTGCAGGATGGTCTTAGGCAACCCCTGTGAAAGGGTCGTTCAACCGCCAAAGGGGTCGCGACCCACAGGTTGAGAACTGCTGGGTTAGAGCATCAGCCAGTGGACCAAAGGGTCCTGGGTTTGGTTCCTGGTCACAGGGATGTACCTGGTTTGCAGGTTCAACCTCAGCCCCAAAAGGAAGGGACACAGGCGGAAGGCAACCAATCAATGTGTCTTTCTCACATGGGTATTTCTCTCTCTCTCTCTCCCCTTCCCACCCTGTCCCTCTCTCTCTCTCTTCATCCCTTCCACTCTAAAAATCAATGGAAAAAAATATCCTGGGGTGAGGATTAACATAAAATAAACAAACAAAAAATCTACACAAAACTAGAGAGATGATAACAAACCCCCACGTCCCTATCACTCAGCTGTAACAGTCACCAACCCTGCCTCACCCAGACACACACCCCCGTCCACACCTCTTTCCACCCCACAAACTCCTCCTCCTGAGTCATTTTGAAGCAGATCCTAGGCTTGATGTCATGCCATCCATAAATATGTCAGCGGCAAATCTCCAAAAGGACTCTTTCTTACAAACAATGAAACCATGATCACATCATCATCACACACACACACACAAATTAATAATAATTTCTAGGTTAACAAAGAGCCGGCCCTGGCCAGTTTGGCTCAGTGGATAGAGTGTCGGCCTGCAGACTGAACGGTCCTAGGTTTGATTCCGGCGAGGGCACATGCCCAGGGTGTAGACTCGATACCCACTAAGGGGCGTGCAGGAGGCAGCCGATCAATGATTTGCATTATTGATGTTTCTCTTTCTCTCTCTCCCTCTCTCTTCTTCTCTGAAATCAATAAAAATATATTTTAAAAAACACAGCCAGTAAATGTTCAGATTTCCAGTGGTCACATAATTGCTTGTTCACAGTTGATTTAAATTTTGATCCAAATAAGGTTTGCGCATTGCATTGCAATGGTCAGTTTGACTCTGTTGGAGAGTTTCCTTCTGTTTGCTTTCATTTATTAATTGGGAGAAACCAGTTGTCTTTCAGCGTTTCGTGCAGCTGGACTTCGCTGGCTGCTGCCCTGTGGCGTAGTTGACTGTTCCTCTATCCCGTAAAATGGTAGTTGGAAGCAGAGGCTTGATCAGATTCCAGTTCGATTTTTGTGTGTGTTTTGGCAAGACTGTACGTCAGTAGATGGTATTGAGGTCTATTGGGTTGTCCGTGGTGTCTGAGTCTCTCTCTTTTGTGTGATATTAGCAGCCATTTCAAGCAATTAATTTCTGAAGGACTGCAAAATAGTGTCATATTCATTCTTTTTGCATTTATTAGTTGCAATCTGTCTATAGAAAAATTTCACTCTTTTCTGTTATTATCTGATTACACAATGATTCTGTCTGAAAGGACTTTTAAAGTTTATTCACTCCCCCCCTGGGCCCTGGGGTGAATAGTCCAGAGAGAGCAGGCCCCTCACTAAAAGGCACACAGCACATTGGGAGCAGGGCTAGAGGTTGAACCCAGGCTTGTGCGCAGGACTGGTCTGGACGCGGCCTGTTGGAGCAGAGGGGATTGGTTCTGGGAATCGAGGCCCAGCCTCAAATCTAGGACCTGCCCCAGAGCACCCATGGGACCTCCGGCAGGTCATCCAGCCTCAATGCTTCCCGTCATGCGGGGGCAATCCCACTTCCCTTGTGCACCCCAAGTTCACCTACTTTTCCTTTCGTAAGAAGGACCTAGGAGAAGCCCAGCCTCTCCGACAGTTACATTCACAAACCAGAGTAAGGCCTGCAGCCTCTCACTTTGATGTCTCTGGCCGCTTCAGGACCTGCCGATGGACCCTGCTTTTCTTCCCAAGTGCCTAGCCGGTGCCTGAGGACAGAGTTCCTCAGAAAGCTCAGGCCTCTGTCAGCAAGGTGGTGAGCTCTGGACTGGCCACAGAATTGTCGGGGCTTCTGTTGAAAAAATGATTATGAATTTCAAGGCAGTGACAGCAAAACATCAGACCAAGCAAAGGGTCTAGTCTGGGCCATACCCTGTGTAACTTGCACGGGTCCCTGGTCCGCAAAGCCAGCCCTGCTGGAGCTCTGCCCCAGGGGTGTATGTGTGTGTGTGTGTGTGTTGCGGGGGGGGGCGGTCCATCTCATTCAATTTAACGGAGAGTGTGTAAGTGGGGACACGCTAGCCATACTCAACTCAAACCCCAGTCCAACTGGCTTTGGTTAAAACGGAGTACACAGCTCTGGCCAGGTGGCTTCGTTGGTTGGAGTGTCATCCATGCACCAAAGGGTTATAGGTTCAATTCCCCGTTAGGGTACATATCTAGGTTGCAGGTTCAATTCCGGTCAGGGCACATATGGGAGGCAACCAGAGTCCCTCTCAATCTTTCTCTCAAATCAGATAAAATATATCCTCGGGTGAGGATTCAAATAATAGTAAAATACAGTAAACAGTATGTCACGATTATAATCATGCAAATGCTGTTTCATGGCTTTCAATCTGTTCAGTCAGCATGAGGACGAAGCAGGAAAAACTTGATTGTGGAGCGAGAGAAAACAGGAATGTCAATAACACAGCGTGAAAACTTACTGCCAACCCAGGTGGCAGGCAATCAGGCGGAAGAGGTGGTAGGGACACCATATTTACTCTTATCCTAAAAAAGCAGGGGCCAAGAAAAACTCCTCAAGTCAAACAAAAGAAAGATATTTATGTACAGATAATCAGTAGATATAGAGTGGAAGAATTATAAATATCAAAGTCGAGAAGGAGGTAGGAATGTGAGTTAAATTCACATGTACCTTATAGAGAAATCAATAGATTTGGTCTAAAATGATAAGTGAGGAAATAACTATATCGCATAGTATCTAGAGCTATGCAGGTAACCATGAGAGGAAATGGAAAAGGAAACGTGTCCAACAGTCTGTGGAATGAAGAGGGAAGGATATGGCAGAGTCTGCTGCGTTCCTTTCTAAGCTCTTTTGTACTGTAGTTTGTAACCATGTTCTTATATTATTTTGATAATAATTAAAAGTTGAAAGGGGGATGAGAATCCATGATCACACATGGAAAGGCAGAAGGGCTGATCCGAGCTGACTGCTTCGGGGCCTCTTTCTCCCAGACCACTGATAGCTGTGGAGTCAGATATTGACGGCTCATGTTCCAAGAAGGGAAATTCAGAATTTTCCAGGGAAGGGTTTTGATTGGATCACATGCCCACCCCTTTCACTGTGATTGGCCTCACCAGGATCATGTAACCAGTTGGTTGGCAGGGAGATTGAAAAACCCCAGGACCAGATAGAGGGGTAGAGGAGCAGTTCTAGAGGGAAGAGTGGGGCTGTCACTGGAAGAAAGGGAGAAGGCATGCTGGGGGACAAACTCACAGATGCCCATGACACTGAGACTACCACCAGACTCTGGTACAAGGTGTGGAAGATGTAGAGAAGATTGCAACATGGAGTTAGGGTGGGAGGTGGAAACAAGGAAATGAATTGCTGTTACCCAAGGGAGACTGTGGAAAGAACTACATGATATTCACCCAAGATCCTATGGGAGCCAACAGGCCATGATACACTGCCAACTGGGGCATCAAAAAGTCTTATCAATTCCAGTGGCTTCCCAGAGGCTCCCAGCCACAGCTCAGTGACTTGGGGCCAGCTGCCATTTCTTCTCTGGGAAGTTGCTTCACCTCTCTGAGCCTGTTTCTCCAGAAGAATGGGTCAAAGATTTCAGTTTAGCAATTAGATTGGTTTGGGAAGTTGAGGAGAGAGCTTGCACTTCCTTACCTCCCCAGTGTCCCAGGGCCACCTACTCACTTTGCTATTTTTTCTTTGACAATAAACTGCTTAGTTTCAACTTAGCTTAAAACCAAAAGACAACAGTAGCTTTGTAATGTAGCTTGATATCTGGTATTGTGATCCTTCTAACTTTGTTCGTCTTTCTCAAGATTGCGGTGGCTATTCGGGTCTTTTTTTGTTCCATATGAATTTGGGGGGAGTTTTTCCTAGGTCTGTGAAATATGCTGTTGGTATTTTAATGGAGACTGCATTAAATCTATAGATTGCTTTGGGTGGTATGGACATTTTAACGATGTTGCTTCTACCAATCCATGAAACCGGTATATTCTTCCATTTGTTTATGTCTTCCTCTATCTCTTTTTTCAACATCCTGTAGTTTTTCTAGTATAGGTATTTTACTTTCTTAGTTAAGTTTATTCCTAGGTATCTTACTTTTTTTTGGTGCCATGGTAAATGGGAGTGTTTTTGTTGTTTCTCTTTCTGTGAGTTCATTATTGTGTATAAAACAGCCATAGATTTCCAGGTTCTCAAAAGTGTCTGGCATTGGCACAAGAACAGACATATAGACCAATGGAACAGAACAGAGAACCCAGACATCAAGCCAAGCTTTATGTTCAATTAATATTTGACAAAGGAGGCAAGAGCCTACAATGGAGTCAAGACAGTCTCTTCAATAAATGGTGCTGGGAAAATTGGACAGATACATGCAAAAAAAAAAAAAAAGAAACTATTCCACCAACTTACACCTACACAAAAATAAACTCAAAGTGGATAAAGGATTTAAATGTAAATGGTGAATCCTAAAAATCCTAGAAGAAGCCATCAGCAGCAAAATAGCAGCCACATGTCATAGCAATATCTTTACCGCTACAGCACCTAGGGCGTTGGAAACTAAGGAGAAAATAAACCAGTGGGACTACATCAAAATAACAAGCTTCTGCACAGCGAAAGAAACCATCAACAAAACAAGAAAGCCCATTGCATGGGAAAACATATTTGCCAGTGTTATATTCAATAAGGGCCTAATCTCCAAAATTTATAGGGAACTCATATATCTTAATAAAAAGAAAATAACAATCCAATCAAAAAATGGGCAAAGGACCTGAAAAGACACTTTTGAAAGTGGACATGCAGAAGGTCACAAGACATATGAAAACATACTCAAAGTCACTAATCATCTGAGATATGCAAATCAAAACAACAATGAAATACCATCTCACACTTGTCAAAATGGCAATCACAAGTTTGATCTCTTTTTCTATGTTTGTTTTTTATTTTTAGACTAGGGGCCTGGTGCACAAAAATTTGTGCACTCGGGGGGGTCCCTCAGCCCGGCCTGTGCCCTCTCTCAGTCTAGGACCCCTCGGGGGATGTCTACCTGCTGGCATGCCTGGCCAGCCTGGGTGAGGGGCTGATGGCTGTTTTCAGGCTGACCAAGCCCCCCAGTGGAGACCCTCACCCCATGGGGGTGTGGCCAGCCTGGGTGAGGGGCTGAAGGCTGTTTTCAGGCTGCCCACAGCTCCCATTGACCCAGCGTCCCAGCGAGGCTGGCTGGAACCAGGTTTCTGGGGTTTATTTATGTTCTATAATTGAAACTTTGTTGCCTTGAGCAGAGGCCTGGCTGGCCTAGGCAGGCAGTTTCAACTCCATTGCTGGTGCAAGGGAAGCCTCCTGTTTGCTCTAGCTCCGTGGCTGCTGGCCACCATCTTGGCTGGGTTAATTTGCATACAGCTGCTCTGATTGACTGGGAGTGTGGCTTAGCTGGTGGGCATGGCTTAGGTGTCTCAGAGTGATGGTTAATTTGCATATTACTCTTTTATTAGATTAGATTTCACATATGAGATCATATGGTATTTGTCTTACTTTGGCTGACTTACTTCACTTAACATAATGACCTCAAGGCCCATCCATGTTGTCACGAATGGCAGGATTATGACTGAATAATATTCCCTTGTGTACACACACACACACACACACACACACATTCACATCTTACAGCTTCTTTATTCATCCAGAAGAATGGGACAAAGATTGTCTTGGCTATTGCAAATAATGCTGCTATGAACACAGGGGTGCATTTATCTTTTTAACATCATGTTTTCATTTCCTTTGGATATATTCCCAGCAGTGGAATTGCTGGATCACATGGTAGTTATATTTTTTATTTTTTTTGAACCTCCATACTGTTCTCCATAGTTGCTGAACCAATTTACAATCCCACCGACAGTGCACAAGTGTTCCCCTTTGTCTGCATCCTCTCTAGCATTTATTATCTCTTGTCTTTTTTAGGCCATTCTAACAGGTGTGAGGGGATATCTCATTGTAGTTTGATTGGCATTTCTTTAATGATTAGTGATCTTGAGCATCTTTTCATGTATTGTTGGCCATGTGTTTATCTTCTTTGGAGAAATGCCTATTCAGGTCCTTGGCCCATTTTAATTAGGTTATTTTAGATGATAATGATTATTATTATTATTTGCTATTGAGTTGTATGAGTTATTTATATATTTGGGGTATTTAGTTCTTATCAGATATATGATTTGCAAGTATTTTTCCCATTCTGTAAGTTGTCCTTTCATTTTGTTGACCATTCCTTTGCTGTGTAGAGCTTTTTAAACATTTATTTTATTTTTTTAAAATCTTTATCTTTGATTATTACAGATGCTCCCCTTCAATCCCCTTACCCCCCTCCACCAGGGTTTCAGCCCTATCCCAGGCTTTCCCCACTCTATTGTCTGTATCCTTAGGTAATGCATATATGCATATAGATCTTTGGTTAATCTCTTCCCATACCTCCTCATCCCTTCCCTCTGAGATTCTGTTCCACGTTTCCATGCCTCTGATTCTATTTTATTCATCAGTTTATTTCTTGTTCATTTATTTTGATTTTTAGATTCAACCATTGATACTAGTATGTATTAATACAAGGGATTAAGTACAAGGGATACAATACATAGTATGTATGTATTGCCATTTTATTGTTTATATTTTTATCTTTTTTCTTCTTTTTTTCTTCCTCTTCTTCAAGAATACACTTCAACATTTCATGTAATAGTGGTTTGGTAGTGATGAACTCCTCCAGCTTTTTCTTGTCTGTGAAGCTCTTTATTTGACCATCAATTTTACATGATAGCTTTGCTGGGTAATCTTGGTTGTAGGTTCTTGCTATTTATCACTTTAAATATTTCTTGCCACTCCCTTCTGGCCTACATACTTTCTATTAAGAAATCAGCTGACAGTCATATGGGCGCTCCTTTGTAGGTAACTAACTGCTTTTCTCTTGCTGCTTTTAAAATTCTCTCTTGGGAGATTTTTAGTTTGCTGTGGTCTACTTCTTTTGTTGCTTGTGCTTTAGGTGTCATGTTAAAAAATCACTGTCAAGACCCATGTGACAACTTCCTATGTTTTCTTCTGGGAGTTTTATAGTTTCTGCCCTAACATTTAAGTCCTTAATCCATTTTGAATTAATTTCTGTGAGTAGTGTAAGGTAGGGCTCTACACTGGATGTTTTTAATAGATTTTAAAACTGAATATAGGAATGGACAAAGGGAGAAATGAGCCCTAGAGAGAACATTGAAAATAAGAGCTCAGTTTGCCAAGACAGACTCCTAGAAGACACCGCAGTGGGTTCAGGTATCGGCCAAGGACAAGCAGAGAGGGCAGATGTAGACCCGGCATGGGGGCTAGAAGGCAGGGCACTTTGGAGGAGATCATGGGCAATGGGCCTACTTCATTTGCTCACTCAACAGATGTTGTGAGCCACCTACCCTGGGGCAGCAGCAAACATGAGACCCCTGCCCTCTGTATCACATGTGAGAGTGGCCGTGGCCCCTGGGAGAACCTGGATGGTGCATCCCCATGGTGGCATCTTCCTGCTAATGTGCTTATACCAGGAGAAGGAATTGTGGTAACAGCAGCAACCTCTTACAGGGAACCCCCTCCATCAGTCAAGACCATTTCCGTTTTAATAGAAACTCAATTCACACCAGCTTATGCCCATTAAAAAGGAAGTTTCGGTTTAAGTATTAATTTCTAAAAATACCAGCGGCTAACTGGCTTCTGGTACAACGGGGTCCAAGTGCTCCGAAGATATCATCAGGCCTCCATCTCCTGGCTCTGTTTTCTCCTGACTTCACTCCACTGGCTTCCTTCTCCAATGGCCACATGGTAGCTCCAGGCTAATGATCTCAGCCAAGAGGAATCACCTCTTTCCTGATTGTTCCAGAAACTTTGGGGCGCTGTTAGAGGGACCGGTTCAACCTAGGTCTGATGCCCAGGCCTGAGCCAGTCCTTGCAGTCAGTACTGGGACGTGCTGATTGGCCAGGGTCTGGCGGTTGGTGTGGGAATGGGGTGGGATAGGGCACAGGGATGGGCGGGATAGGGACTGAGAACGAAAGAAGGTGGTTTCCAAAAGAGAGCAGGGCTGTCACTAGGCCGCCTCGTGAGGCCCTGCACCTCGTACGCTCCAGGCACAACCCTAAGTGTCTATTACACTTAGTGCTATGTGATGAGGCCACTGTGGTCCCATGTACAGATGCAGAGGCTGGCTCAGAGGGGCTACGTACCTGCCAGCGTTTGCAGCCTAGTAAGCGGAGGAGCATGGATTCCTTTGTCTCAGACAGAGCAGGTCGTAGGGGAGGCCACAGCCTCTGAACTACAGCAGGAGGTCAGAGACAATGTCATTGACTCCACCTAGTGAATGAAGGGGGAGCGGTAAACGGGAACAATCTGATGAATGTGGCGTCATCCTTGTCCCCTAGCCACTCCCCAAGCCCCATGGCAGTGACATCTATCCACTCTTTCGACATCTATCCACTCGTTCGCTGAAGCAGGTGGTGCAGGCCCAGCAGCCAGACCGCTTGGGTTCCCTGGAAAACAGAGCCTTTAGCAAGGGATTAAGTCAGCGGTTCTCAACCTGTGGGTCGCGACCCCTTTGGCGGTCGAACGACCCTTCCACAGGGGTCGCCTAAGACCATCCTGCATATCAGATATTCACATTAGGTAGCAACATTACAGTTATGAAGTAGCAACGAAAATAATGTTATGGTTGGGTCACAACATGAGGAGCTGTATTTAAAAGGGCCAGAAGGATTAAGTGCTGAGACCTTTAACGTGGAGGTGGAATTCCGGGGCAGCAAGGGAGGGAAAAGAGAGGGGAGGTGGAGAGGGATGGGAAGCAGCGCAAGATGACGTATAACCATCCTGCCACTGCTTTACAACAAACCACACATGGGAAATGCGCCTCAAAGGGCCCCCGGCTGGGAGAAGTTCTTCCTCCCACCTTGGCTCCTACTGCTCGGAGGTCACCCCCAGAACCGACTCCCTCCACGCTCTGGGCGGAGCTCTCCAGCCCCTTTGGCAGCTCTTCAGCCCCCTTATCCCGGGATGTGGTCTGCAGGCGGGCGCTCAGCCTCTGGGAAGGCAGCTGGTCAGCTTCGGTGTGGATCTGTGAGGATCCCATGGAGTCTATCAGCCATGGAGGCAGAGCAAGCAGGAGTGACGGGCGGGAGAATCTTCGAGGGACGCAAGATGCGTGCTGGACAGCCACCTCCCAGCTTCGTGCTGTGACTTCTACGCGCCCCGCTGGCCCTCCTAGTGAAAGGGGAGGAATAGTCTGTCGCCTGAGTGGTTGAGAAGATTGAAGGTGATGCACGCAAAGCACTGAGCAGTGTCCGACCCCTAGGAGGTCAGCTGGACTGGTGGTCTTGACCTTACCTGGGGGGACTCGGGGTGCTGTCCTGGCTAAGTAAGCTGTGTTAGCCTGGACTCTCCACTGCAAGCTGCCGCAGATGAAGGAAAGGATGTATTGGCTCATAGAACAGGAAGGCCTGCAGGTGGGTTCAGCACAGTTGGAGACTGAGTCCTAAGGGATGCGGCCCATGGTGAGGTCACTACATGAGCATCGGGAAAACACTGTCCTTGACCTCCAAGGGCTGACCTGAGCAGAGAGAAGACCAAGATGGCCTGGCTGGAGCACCTGTGAAATGAGAGGCTGGGCTAAACTGGGAATTATCGACTTGACATCCTCTGGGATGGATCCATGATCTGTTGGTCCCAAGCAAAAAAAAAAAAAAAGACAAAAAAGATCTTCATTTTTTGGCTGGATCTCAACTCCATGACTTCATCCGAGCTTGCTCACCGTCATCGTCAGCTCAGACACATAGTTTGTCTTTACAAGTTTAAGAAATACATTTGGGGAAGTGGATTGTGGCTTTGTGAATGAAGTCTGTTTAGTAGATGTAATCTTTCAAACTGTGGTATCCACACAGGAAAAACAACATCGGTCGAGGGGGCTGAAAAGGTGAGGACTGTGGCTACAGCTCATCTTGACAGTCCTTCCCACTGGACACCGGGATTCCAGGAGGCCCTTTATAAGAAACACCCAAACACCACGCACCACTTCACAAGCCACGGGGCCCATCAGCTGTGTGACCTTGGATAAGTCATTCTACCTCTCTGAACCTGCTTCTTCAACTATAAAATGAGACTGGTATCTAGACATAAAAATCAAAACACATACCCACACAACAGACTTGCACATGACTGTTACAACAGTTTTATTCATAACAGTCAAAATCTGGATATAGTCCAAATGGTTATCATCCCATAAATGGATAAACAAACTGTGGTACATCCATACAACAGAACACTACTTGGCGAGAAAAAGGAATGAACTACTGGTACACGCAACAACATGAATAAATCCCCAAAACACGCTGACTAAAAGAAGCCAGACACAAAAGAGAACACACTATGTGATATTGATATGGAATTCTAGAAAAGACAAAATGAACCCTTAGAATATAGGTAAGTCAGTGGTTCTCTGGAGTTGGGAAAATGGGCCCTAAAGGGGAAGGAGAGAACTTGAATGCTGCTGATAGTTACAAGGGTGTAGCTACTTATAAATTGGACGCTTAACATGGGTGAAATCTTTTGCATGTAAAGTATACCTCAATGTAGACTTTCTAAAAATGAGATCAAAGGAAAACATTGCCGTTCTTAGGACCCTTTCTATGATAGAAACCCAACCCCAGATAGTGTTAGGAAAAAACAGCACTGGCTCATATAATCAGGTCAGTCCAGGGCTGCAGTTGGCTTCAGGCATGGCTTGATCCAGGGGCTTACGGATGTCTGGATAGAATGCACTCGCCTCCTCTTTGCTCCTTGTTGGCTTTATCCTCAAGCAGAGAACAGGATGGCTACCAGTAGTTCCAAGCTTGGCAACTTCTGTCCACTTGGCGGCAACTCCCACAAAAACCGAATGCCTCTTTCCTCATAGTTGCTGCAAAAGTCCCGAGGGGAAGTCTTCGTGTCCATCCTGGGACACATGCCTGCCTCTCAAGCCAGGGGGTGGGACTGGCCCCACCTGAACACCAAGGGTACTTGGGGGAGGGGTGATCCTCTGAAGGAAAACACAGGTGTTGTCAGAAGGGCCATGGATGCTGGCCGGCACCTCTCTCCACATACCCGGGGCAATGTCCTCAACTGTCCCTACCTCCAGGCACCTCTGCAGCGGCCAGGTCGTCAGGGACAGGCCCCAAACTCATTCGAGGTCCCCAAGGCTGCTTTCCTGTGATGTCACAAGGCTCTGCCTGTTAGATACAAGAGTCAAAACAGAAATCAAGTGATAATCTCGTCCCCACCAGCCAAGCCAAACAGAAAGCCCTTCCCGCCTATGCTGGGCTGTCTGCACCCCAAGGAGGTGGGCGGGTGGGAGGAGCTCTGTAGCAGCTGCTCTGGCCCAGGCCCAGAGGGAATGCTTTGGAACTGAGCGTCCGCACTCGTAGGATGAGCTTGAGGAGGTGAAGGATGCCTCTGTGGGCCGGAATACAGGGCAACGGGGTGAGGGCTCTAGCTTATCAGTTTAGAGCCACCATCCTAACAGGGTCTGGGCAGGAAGGCCAGAGAGAAAGCTGACAAAAGGGGGTCCCTTCAGAGATCAAGGACAATAAGGGGCCATCCAGCACGCTGACACTCAACCTCACTTCTTGAGCAGTGCACCCAGCGTTACGTGAGGATCCTCCCCATGCCAGACCCCACCCAGCGTTCTCGGTTGAAGGGGAGGGAGAGGGAGCGACCACTTCACATCTATAGTCAGAATCTGCCCACAATGCGGCACCTTCCTATGGGCACTGTTGTGCCCACCGAGGCAACAGGCTCAAAGAGATGGGGCTTTCCCCAGGGCTCCCACTAAGTGGCTGCCCTGGATCAGACTCCTGGCAAAGGCTTGTTTCCCCTGCCCCGCCCCAATTCCAGGAGCTCCAAGCGCGTGGCTCAGCCTGATTGCTCAAGGCTGCTAACTGAGCTGAGGTTACTCCTGACCTAGGAAAGAAAAGGCGGTGCAGAGCTATCTCCCAATCCAGCCCCCAAGGAATACGGGCAAGAGAAGCCCGTGGGGGGCCCACCGCCCTGTTTTCCGTCCGGGGCTGGCTCAGTCGGCCTGCCTGCCCATCCGGCTTTCCGGGAAGCAGGTTACATGGGTGTCATTGCCAAGAGTGTGCACTCTGCCGCAAAGAGCTGGGCGGGGAGCAGGCGAGAGCCAGACAGAGGAAGGAGAGAGCCGAGGCCCAGCGAGGGAAGGTGTGGCCCACGCCCGGCCCTCGCTGCCAAAGGGAGCCCGTGGGCCTGGCCCAGAGCCGCTGGGCTCCCACCTCCTGTCTCCACCCGCCATGTCCCCATGTCCGAGGCAGGCTGGCCTGCAGCCCTGCCCGGGGCACAGACGACCGCTTCCTGGAGCTGACCATGAGCCTGCCCGTTAGTTCCCTGCATGGGCATCCTGCCCAGCTGACCCTCGGAGTCCAGCTCTGTAGGAAAGAGGGAGGGGCAGGCACAGCTTTCTGCAGACCTATGTGCACCCAGCAGGGGTCCTGATGCTGCAGGGCCCAGATGAGCAAGCCTCATGCCCCTTGCATGCTCTGAAAATGGGGCAGTGCAGCGGGCTGTGGGTCCAGGCTGGCCAGTGCACATAGCACTGGGGAAACTGAGGGACCCCCCCCCCCAGTCTTCCTGTGAGGCAGACACATCCTCCAGGAGTGGCACCCACCCACCCACCTCCAGTATTTCATCATCACAGTAACCTTTGTTAGTAAGCATTGATATGCTTGTTATAATTATACTAGAGGCCCGGTGCATGAAATTTGTGCACTCGGGGGGCAGGGAGGAGAGGTCCTTCTGCCAGGCCTGTGCCCTCTTGCAGTCCAGGAGCCCCGAGACTGATAGCCCTGCAGAGGGAAGCCCTGCCCATCCATCGCAGCGCCGCCAGCCAGGTAGCCTCAGCCTCCCCCTGTGGGGCGACATCCCAATCACATCACACCCGCCTTGGCTGGACTGGCACCAGTGTGATGTGCCAGACAGTCTTTCTGCTGTTTGACCGTCCCGTTGATTTGCACATTACACTTTTATTATCATAGATAAGCTAAATACAAAGAACAATCACTGACAGAGCACTGGCCTTGGGAGTCAGGAGCCGCAGACCCCAGCCTCACCTCTGCCACATCCTAGCTGTGTGTCCTCAGGCGAGTCTCCTGATCTCCTTGGCCTTGGTCTTCCTTCTGTAAAATGCGGATCAAAGGATGACTCTGAGCAGCCGAGAAAAGACAGGAAATGAAAGTCTGCCAACTGCAAATGGTCACATCGCCTGATCCGCCTCTGGGGGCACAGTTGGAGCAGCCTCCTCCTGCCGCTAACTTGTGGGCAGATAGCAGACGGATAGTGCTCTGGCTGCTTAACAGAATCAGCAGAGGACCATCTGGAAAACAAACACAGATGCCAACCCCAGCTGCCCCACAACCCCCAATAATTCAGAGCCGAGCGGTCAGGGATGGGGCCCGGGCCATGGAGAGTGCGTTTTTTTAACACTCTCCCAGGGAGTCTTGGGTGACTAAGGTGGAGAAGCAATGCAACAGCCCCCATTTCTAGTTTCCTCCTCAACAACTTCATCCATTTGGGGAGACCCAGTGCTGCTCCCACACCCTCCAACAGGGTGAGGCCTCTGAGCTCCCTGGCTGGAGGCATGCTTCAGTCCATCGGCCCACGTGGCAGAGAAAAGAGAGACTTTCTGGCTCCCAAGGGCACAGAGCCATCACTCAAATGGGTGACGCGCCTCACCCGCTTTAAAAGCCTCCGTCCTGCTAACTGGAGGGGGTGTACGTGCTCAGGGGAAAATGCTGGAAGGATGCACTTCATTAGCAGACATTACCCCCGGCCTTGGGCATTTATGAGCCTTTTTCATCCTTTAGTATTTTTGAAATGTTCTACCATGCAAGGCAGTTCTTTTGTAACAGGGGTAGTGGGAGGGGGAACAGTATTGTTTTGCCCTTTCGAAAATTGATACAGTGTCTTTTGCAAATGTTTTGGGGTAAAGACTGAGGAGCACGCTCAGGAACAACGAGTTTTGGGGGAGATTGGAAGGGCAGGTCAAAGGAGCCACAGGGACAATTAATTGGAAGTTAGCAAATGCGTAGCTGATGAGGATGGACCTCGGTGTACCACCCCGTGTCCACTGTCATCTGTGAGAATCTCATTCCACAGAAGCTCCATAAACACTGCTCCCACAGCCCCTTAGAAGCTGTCTGGGAGAGCTGGTGTGGTGGCAGGCTCCGAGGACCGGGGCCGGGGCAGCAAGGGGCCTGGCTGGTCAGGAGTGAGGGTCATGGCGGTCAGGGTTCCACATATGGTCTTCTTGAGTGATGAGAGCTATTGAGCCGGCACTTGGGAGGGAACCTGAGTAATACCTGGAGGTTGACTCCCCTGCTGACACGAGATGGGGCTTGTCGCCTGTTCACTGCCTCGTCTGTCCATCCATGGGCAGCCCGGGGCTCAGCCTCAGCTAGACAGGAAGACGTTGCTGTGGGATTTGGTGACTTAAAAAAAAAATGTTATTTTAGAGAAACATCGATTAGCTGCTTCCCATATGCATCCAGACCAGGAACTGAACCTGCAACCCAGGTACGTGCCCTCACCGGGAATCGGACCAGGGACGTTATGGTGCATGGGACCACACCCAACCAACCCCGCCATGGCAGGGTGGTGACACGCTTGTGGACTGCTGTTCCTGGGCTGAGTGGGGGGCGTGTCGCAAATTGATATTTTGGCTGCTTCACAATCCCCACTCAAGGCCTTGGCTTAACCGAAATATCCGTAGGGTGGGGACGGAAAAGGTAGGGCTGGGGGCACCTACTGAGAATGGAGGAGATTCAGGAAGTAAAATCGGGATAGAAAACACCCAGCAAGCTCCAGGATCACCTGAGGGGGAAGGGGAGCCTTGAACCCACAGCAGGCGTGTTTGCAGACTGGCCAGCTCCCGGGGTCTGAGGGAGGGGACTGGGGCTCTTTCTGTGTTAAGACACAGTGCCAGTTCCTGCCCAGGGGCCCCTCAATGGTTCCAGCTTCTCAGGAGAGTGGGCACCCGGCCAGCTCAACACTGTGGCCCTCGACCTACCTGGCCCCACGGCCGCCTTCCTCGTGCCCTGCACGTGCAGCTGCGCCTTCTGAACCTTCACACGCACAAACCCAGGAGACTCTCCAGTCCCTGCAGGAATAGCTGGGTGCCCCATCCTCCACCGAAAAACGGTAAAATCACATGCCACGCATCTGCCCAACGAACGCGTTTCAATAATCAAGCCTCAACTGGACCCCTGGAAGCCCTCCCCATCCCTTAGCCGCCGGGTGGGTGAGGGGTGGGTTGCCAGCCACTGCCCGATGCCCACTGCAAGAGCAATAAGGATTTTTAGGGGCATTATGACTTGAGTCAGAAAACACAGCTGCCCCTGAAAGTCCCTTATTTTTCTTGCTGTCCTTGACTACTCCTGGTGAGTCCGCAGTCGACTGGCTGGCAGGCGAGTGAAGATGGTGTCCCCTCACTTGACCCTGGCCCACCGCTCAGGGGATGCTCTGCTGGGTAGGGGGCCGCAGGTCTCCACAGGGGCGTTATTTTCCCCAATGCCTGGTCTGCCCAGTGGCCCGCCTCACTGCCCCCTGGGCACGCCCAGGAATTACTAGCCTTTGCTCCACCCAGACAAGTCAGAACCCAGTGCCTTCCGCCCACAGGCAGCCGTGGACTAGAGTCTTGGCGGAGTCGCAAGTGGACAAGGACAGCCCAAGAACCAGAGATGCAGTGCGACCAGGAGGAGGGTTGTCAGGCCCCGTCTTCCCATGCAGAGACCCACCTCCTAAATGACAGTGCCGGCCCTGACACTGACGCACAAGCAGAAGAGAGACAGCGTTAACTTCCTCAGACGCCAGGCCTGGGTCAGATAGGAGAGAACCCTGGGAGGTGCCCCGAAGACCAACCCCAGCCAGACACCAGCCGCTCCTCTCCCTAAACCCTCTTAAAACAAGAGCTTAAAGACACAAGATTCTGAGAGGGACCGGCCCTGGCTCAGCTTCCCTCCAGCAGCCGTGGCCTCAGTTACTCTGTCTGTAAAATGGGCCCAGGAGGCCACTACCATCTCTCCCATTTCAAAGAAAAAGCATAAGAGGAAGTGAGAGCATTTTAGCTCTGTCACATCCATTGTTCCTGAAAAGCTTACAGTCACGGACCCTCTGCAAGAGGCTGCAAACTGGGAAACAGCATGGCCCTGGGGGAGCCCAGCCCTCCCTCTGCTCCACTCTGCAGAAGGCAACAGCTTCCCAGGGGCTGTAGTGGGAAGTCAGACACTCCCCCTCCTCCACCAAAACGGCCTATGCTGAGCCAAGACTTCTGCGTGTCCCCACAGTTTCTAGGTTCAAATCAGTGAGCTGGGAGGTGTGGGCTGGAAGACACTGGGGTACGGTGAGCGGGTGGTCAGAGTGGCCAAGACAGGGAAGGGGCTGTGACTGATTGTGCTGCTTATGAGAGGCTGAAAGCGCTTACAGAATCCATGCCTGATCTAGGGTCCTCCTCTGAGCTATCCTCTCCTCTGCCCCCAGGTCCTCTGGGCAGCAGAAGCTCAATTCCAGCATCAGGGCCCCTGACAGGAGGCCATTCCACAGAACCCACGACATTGATTCCTCTGAACTCCACAAGGAACGCCACCCACTGACAGGTAGCTAGTCCCCTGAAGCCAGGCCATTCTACCCAGAGCCCGGGTTGGGCTGGAATCTGCCCAGCTGACCACCGGCAGCCTTCCCACCCGGATCGACACCGTACCCTTGGGGCCTGTTCATCGATCCAGCTGTGTGGCAGGACCCGAGGCCACTCGGAACATGGGTGGCCCCGCTGTGGTGAAAAGCGCTATCTGCTTATCAGCCTTCTCTCTGCCTTTACCCCTGTAAGTAGGAATAGATAAGCCCAGGTCGCAGGGGGATGTGAGAATTAACGGCAAGAAGGATTCAAAGCTCTCTCCCAGCATCTTCCCCATCAGACCCCAAGGGCTGGGGCAGGGCTCTGGCCGTGGAGAACTCTTCCCCCTGGCTGCTCCCTGAGCTCTGCCCTGCACTTTCAACCCAGCTCCCATCATGTTCCGACCGTGAGGAAACCCCAGCCACGGCCCGAGCCCTCTCAAAACGACATTATGGCAACTGTCACCTCACCCAGAGTTTTCTGCCCTAACCACGATCACGGCCATACACGCCCCCAGCAAACCCCAGGCTGTCCACACACACTAGGATCCGAGCCATTCGGCAGCAACACCCCATCATGCTCTGCCTATTCCACAGCCCCTGTGTGAGCTGGGGCCATGGCCTGGGGTGCCCTGGCCCCAACACAGTGGGATGGAGTAAGAGGGCGGGACCCGGTTAACCACACACCAGCCACAGAACCTTGGGCCAGCTGCCCCGCCCCTCGGGGCTTCAGTCTGGTCCTATCTGAGATCAAAGGGGTTGTTGGGGGATTTAATGAGTTCATTCCCATCACAGGCTGAGAGTGTGCCTGGTACGAAGCATTTGATTGGGTGAGCTACCGTGACCATCCCCTGCTTTGTTCTTCAAGATTTACTCACCTCTTCTGGGTGCTTTTCTGGGCCCCTTCCAATCCCCCCCTCGCCCTCCCCCAAGCTCATCATCGCACTGCTTTACCTGTCAGCCCGCAGGGAGCATGGTCCTGGGACCACCTGCATCACATACGCTTACTAACCATGCTGATTCCACTGAGGCTGGCTGGGGGTTGGGGAGTCTGCAGTCCTAGCAGGTTCCTCAAGTGGTTCTCAGAGACACCCAAGTTTGAGACCCACTGCTCTGGGCCACCTTATGGCCACGGTACAGGCAGGGTCTGGCCTAGGTGCTCAGTAACAAGGTGAGGTCAGGAGGACTGTTCCGGGCTATGGTCAGAGGCTCTCCCATCCCCAGGCCGCGCTGAGTGGATAAAGGTAACCCACCTGGGCTTGGCTTTGACAAGACAGTTAACCCATCACCAAACACACCAGTCCAGCTCCTCAGGCCTTCCCTGAGCCCTTGCTCTGTCCAGCATCTGCCGAGCACAGCGATGAGCAAGGAGCTGCCCCCCTCAGCAGGGCGCTGAAAAGCCCTCAGGATTTCCAGGGGCAGCTGCAGAGTGAGCAGGCTCCATTCTGAACACAGTTCAGATATCACCCTTATTGGGAATTTGCTCTAGAAAGGAAACCGAGCCATTCCCACCCTGCCTGGGACAGGAAGGGGTTGGGCAGAGGGCAGTAGTCCCAGCATAACTTTGGGAATCCCTCCGACAGAGAAGTCTTGGAGCACGCACAAGGTCTGCAGCCTCAGCAAGGCTGGACCGGCACCCCAGCTGCAGGCTTGTGTATGCCCAGCGGCTTCTCTGTCGAAGGAACCTGTTAGGATTGCAGACTCCCTAGGCCCCAGCCAGCCTCAAGGGCTTCAGAATCAGCATGGCAAACAAGCGTATGTGATGCAGGTGGTCCTGGGACCATGCTCCCTGCGGGCTGACAAGTAAAGCAGTGCGATGATGAGCATGGGGGAGGGAGAGGGGGGAGTGGAAAGGCCCCAGAACAGCACCCAGAAGAGGTGAATAAATCTTGAAGAACAAAGCAGGGATGGTCATGATAGCTCAGCGAATCAAGTGCTTCGTACCAGGCACTCTCTCCCAGCTCTCCCGGGGCAGAGGGATGCTGGCACTCCCAGCACTCAGCTTGGCGGCCAGGACTCTGCAGGGTCCCGCCCTAGGCCAGCCCACCGTGGAGGCAGGAGCTAGAGGGCCCGGCTGAAGCAGGAAGCTTTCTTGGACTCTGCCGATCAGACCTGGGGTGAACAAAGCCTAGAGACCTGCATCTCATCCATCAGAGCCCCTGAATTTACAATAACCAATCTCTCTGCCAGAAATTCTTTTGCTAAGAACACCTTGCCTCTCACCCCCTCGGCACCAGGCTCTGCAGACCCTCCAGCCCTGCTGGCCTGGTGCTGCTGGCCAGTATTCCTGGGGTTGGTCCGGCCCCCAAAAGTCGCCAGTGGGTGGGGATCTGAGTGCCCCTCAGCAAGGCTGGATCGGCACCCGAATGCACACTCCTGCTGCCGAGGCCAGGCCGGGGAGGGCGCTGGCGTTACAGCTGCACCATCTACCTCCACGGAGGGGCCAGTGGGAGTCAGGCATGCAGACAGCAGGGCTAACATACGGGGGAGAAAAGAGCCTATTGTTAAGGACACGTTTATCCTTCTCTCAAGGAGTCAGCAAACTGTGGACCCAAACCACGCCCTCCGCCTGTTTTTATAAAGTTTTATTAAAACACAAGGGTACTCACTGATGTATTTTCTATGGCTGCTTTCACACCACAATAGCAAAGAGCTGCAACAGCGATCCCGTGGGCCTCAAAGCCTAGAATATTTAGTTTGGCCCTTAACAAATCACGTTTGCTGTCTCCCTGCTCTGACCAGGAAAGCATTCACTCAGCGCCTCACATGCAGCGGGCACTGAGGAGACAGGGTGACTGGCTGAGCCTTCATGGAGTTCAAGGCCTGGTGGGGGCAGGGCTCCCAGGGCTGCTGCTCAGCCGGCCCCTCATTCAGCCGCAGACTGCCCCTAGAAGGAGCGAAGCCCTGGCCAGCTGCAAGTCTGCCCCAGCTCAGGCACAGAGCTGCTGTGGTCTTCATTGTGTCGATGCTCCTGCAACAGGGCTGCTCTCTGTTACCCCTAACCTTCCAGAATCTTCCAGGCTTCAGAAAGCAACGTGGTACACATATACCACATATTAGACAACCCTCACCCGGCAAGGCAGCCCCATAATCAAACGCATTACCGTCTGCAGCGAAACCCGGGACCATTCACACTCACCGAGATACAGGCTCCACCACGCAGAGTCTCAAGTCAGTTCGGGTCAGGTTTCTCCACAAAATTTGTGTCCAGATGACCTTTGGTTTTCACAGTTTCTTGGAGTTCAGAATTTCGGATAAAGGACTGTGGGTCTGCACCAGGATTGCAGTTGCAAGTGTGAACGCCAGGTCTGGACTCTGTTCCTCGGTCTCAGCTGGACATCCCCACGGCTGCGGACGGTCCCCCCGACACACACACAAGGCACATAGAAAATACAAACTGAACGAACTCACGTCCCCAGGATTTCTTCTCCAAAGAACAGTTGCCACCATTCTTACCGGAAAATGTGGCAAGACGTGTATCTGCCTGCTCCACTGTCAGGGGCAGAGAAGAGCCAACGAAGTAATTGTCCCAACTCCACCTACTCGGGACCAGGGGAGTAAAGGCGTTTTCTGGTCACTGCTGCCGCCTGACGGGCAGGCACATGCGTGTCTTGGGGGAGCAGGTGAGTGGGTGGTAGCCCAAACGGAAAACCCTTGTTAATTTTCCTCAAGCCTCCGTGCGGTCAGTTTCATTTGGAAATCTAAAATAATTTACCTCATTGCAAATTTCTGACAGCTAATTAGAAAAATGTAGCAATTGTATAATCTGGTTTCATATGTGGTAATTATACTCCTTTGGGCGAAAAAAACAAAAATAATATATTTTATATATACACGTGTATATACATATATATAATTTAATGGCATGTCTTCCAAAAAGTGTAAAACACCCATTGGGGTGAGGGCCTGTGCTGGGGGGGCAGGAGCGGGCAGGTGGCGGGGGGAGACATATGTAATTAATGTAATACTTTCAACAATGAAGGTTTCATCTGAAACTAATCTTTCAAATGTCAATTGTAATGGGAAATATAGCAGTAAAAAAAAAACACCTCAAAGTTTAAGACAGTCATACTGAAAAACTACCTTCACACACACCATCCAGAAACAGACGAACCACCTCCTATAAAATGCAGTTCTTCTGCATTGAAGGATGAACTCCGAAAAGATATTTCAGTAACGACCCCCATCAGACACCCCGGAATTAAATGGATCCCCTGCTTTTAATGCACCGTGTCTTTAGCCTTCTGAAATGTCCTCCCCTCTGTTTCTTAATAGAGCACGCCTACGAATGACTCCCGGAAATTTCCTCAGCGCCTGAGATTTCTACACCCCAAAAGTGGGGAAGAGGTTCTGGACTCCCCTGAGGATCTCTACCGAACCCCAGAACTGGGAAGATTTTGAGGAGGGATTGGGGAAACGTTTTTTTTCCGCTTGCCTGACCCAACAGTGTCCTCTGGGGGTAAGTGAAGAGGGGATGCCGTGTGGGGAGGGGACGCCGAATGCCTGGAGGTGTGTGTAGTGAGCGTGGGCAGGGACTAGGGGAACCCTCCTGCCCACCGGAAGCTGCCAAGGCCTCCAGCACTGCCTTTCCTCGGGGTTGCCTGCTAGGATAGGCAGAGAACTGCCACCCGCAGTCCCGCCATCACGGGGGACAAGGACACATGCGGAGAGGACACTGCCCACCTGGCTGCGCACGCGGGCTGGGCAGGGCTGCACTGACTCTGGCCTGCGAGTCACTTTCACTTTCTGGTGTGTATCCTGGGTCACTTCTCACCCTGATGGAAGACAATGTCCTTTAAATGCCAAGAGAGAAAATCCTCCCAAACTTTTCTTGTTGTTTTTTTTTTCTCCCCCCAAGGACACTTCTCCTCTGAAGTCCGGGGAAGAGGCTTTGGTGAAAACCCTAACTACGTAACCTCAGTCCCCGGGGCTGCTTGGTCTAATACGATTACACATCTAAACGCAGTCGACGGGGCAAAGTGGTAATACTTTTCTGGGAAAAACCAACATCATAAAAAGGGTCTTTATTGAATCAAGGGCCTGTGAACTCTTCTGTTGCCTAATGATGGCTCCCCAGTGAAGGAGGCTGGGCTCCAGGCGCGGCTCCAAAGGGCAAGGATATTTGTCACGACTTGTCTAATTACAACAAAAGCCACCGAAAGGACGAAAGGGAGGGTGCCAGAGTTTTCACAGGGGTGGCAGCAGCCCCCTCCCCACCCCGGGCTCTGGAAATGGGGGGGGGGGTGCTGGTTTGGTGGCCGACTTCTATTTTTTAAAAATATATTTTATTGATTTTTTACAGAGAGGAAGGGAGAGGGATAGAGAGTTAGAAACATCAATGAGACAGAAACATCGATCAGCTGCCTCCTGCACACCCCCCACTGGGGATGTGCCCGCAACCAAGGTACATGCCCTTGACCAGAATCGAACCTGGGACCCTTCAATCCGTAGGCTGACGCTCTATCCACTGGGCCAAACTGGTTAGGGCCTGACCTCTATTTTAAGGAGCAGGCCCCCAGCTCCATCCCCACCCCTTACATTCAAAGTCGGGATCCTGGGCCCTGCCCCTGTCCACTGTCCACACCTAAGTGGCACTGCCCCCTGTCCCCAGCTATATAGAAAAGGCCTATTGTCGAAATGTGATAACCATTTGCCAGATGGCTTAACATTCAGCGATCTGGCCAAGGTTAGTGTGCGCCCAGACCTGAGTGACAATGAACGCCTGCTATCACCAGACACAGGAGGAGGGGGAGAGGGGGAGAGTCTCCGGCCAGGGGAGGGAACCCTCCACACTAACCAGCTGGGAGCAAGTGGTTGACTTTTCCCAGACAGACAGCGGTCAGTCCAGGCGAGTTGAGGAGACCAACATTTTGCTTATATACAAAGTCCTGCTTCCAAGTATCTGTTTAATCGCCCTCGAAATTCCGAAAGCAAAGACACATTTTCTTTAAAAAACTTTTTTTTTTCATGTTCTTAAGCTTAAAACAGCAAGCTCGAGTAAGAAGAAATTCAAGAGGATGTGGCCCTGACTCTCCCACTAACCTGTCCCCCCAGTGACTGCGTGAACCCACCCCTAGAAAAGTGGGGGTGTCTGGACCCCTTCCCGCCCTGCTCCTGGGAGGCTGGGCCAGGCCTGTCTCAAAAGGGGCAGGAGCATCCCCCACTCCCCAGCTGGCTTTCCTTCCAACGCTTTCTCCCCAGATGTGAGGCCAGCAGGCAGGCCTGCCAGGCCCAGGTTGTCCTTCCCTGACCTCGCTGGGGTTGCTTCACTGGCCCCACAGGCCCTGGGATGAACGATGGTGTCCCCTGGGAACAGCTACCGCTGACTCCCGCTACCACAGACCTGGCCAGCATTTCACACCGGATTCTCGAAAAGCCCTACGATGTGGGCATGCGTTATCACACACGGGGAAACTGAGTCTCAGCAAGGCACATCACTGCCCTGAGGTCACCCAGTGAGTCGGGGAGCACGCCAGGTTCCCCAATGCAAAGGCACCGCCCTCCCCCTGAAGCATTTTCTGCCTTCCCCCCCCCCCACCCCCCGGCTCTTCCCCATGGCCAGGAGCCATGAGCGTGTAGAAGCTGTGAGGCAGTTTACTTGCTGGGGGAGGAGGCCTACCTTACACCAGTCATGGAGCTAGAGGATTCTTTCTTAAACGTTTGCCTGGGAAGACCAGAATTTATGCCTGTCACCAAGAAGGAGAAGCCAGTGAGAACCCCACACACCCCAGGGCAGAAATCCAGTGAGAGGAAGTGAGTTCCATGAGAATGAACCACAAAGTCTTCACAGACAGATCCAAATTTCCCAGCTGCACATCTCAGAGTCCTTCCCCCTTCCCCTCCCTCTCCTCCCAACCACAGCCCCAGGCTCCAACCTCCTGCATGCCCTTCTCTGCACCTCCTGGCTCACAATCTCACAAGATTCTATGGGGGTGCGCACTGGATTCAGGCCAGCGCCCCAGGGAGCAGAGAAGGGGGGTCTCAAGCCCAAAGTGGCAGAGCTGAGACTGCAATCGGGCAATGGATCTTTCCACATAGCACCTCCCTCCCCAGTTCTCCTGGGCAGCCACACACAAGGGGTCTGGCTACAGGGCGATTTCAAAATTCCCACACGGTGCCAAAGGGAGGAGGCAGGGAGCTGCACAGTGGGTGAGAAGTCACCTGCTCTGTGTCCTGCCCTCTGCCCAGGGCCAGTTAGAACAACTAGAGGCTCCAAAGCACTGAAAAGATGGTCGGTCTACACCTCCCGTTTGAAATCCAAAATGAAAACATCACTGAGCCGTAAAAAGAGTATAAGCAAGTCCAACCAAATTCCGATTTTTTTTTTTCCATGACGATCGCGCTTCAGTATTTTTTGGAATATCACATCATTTCCTTCCCCCTCCCTTCAATCTGTACCCTGCTTGACCGGTCCTCCTGGAGCGTTTAGCTTGCCCACTGGGTCAGCGAGCGAGCAATCCAAGAGCAACTGTGACAATTCACCTTTCATGAAATGTGCTAAGTGTCAGAACCGGAATCTTTGGGCCTTTCAGGCGGGCTGCACTGCCGAGCAGATGTGCGAGGTGGCCACATCTGCACACCTAGGGCTAATCCAGGCCCATTCACCTCCTGTGCTACAGCTCAAGATCGCCGGCTCCTAACCTGGGAGGCCCAGACCCACCTGGAAAGCTGGGTGTCGGGCTCCTGGGGCACCAAACGTGGCTGTGAGGCCCTCGGGGAGCCGTTTCCCTTTTTGCCTCAGCCTCAGCCACCACAGAGGACTCACAATACCTATCTGCTCCCAGGGCTGGGGTACGGAGTGGGCAGCGAGAGGCCATCCCTCCCATACACATGGTTGGAACCCCAGCCCGCCCCAGTCTCCCCCCCACCCCCCCGTGGTTGGTGGACAATAAAAACGAAGAGACCTGAGATGCAGGCAGGGGAAGGGGTTCCCAGACACCACCCCAGCCTTATGATTACAAAGCCGCTGTTGCCAGTAGGTTAGGTAACTTGCCCAAGGCCACACGCCAGCAAGCCATAGAGACCCACAAGCCTTGAGTCTCCATCACTCTGCATCCTTCCCAGCCAGCACGTAGGCACAGGCAGATTCCAAACAAGAGCGCGGAGGAAGGACTACCAGTCAAAGCTCTACTGTTGGGTGCCAGGCACTGTGCCTACATTTCATAGAAGCCTCACCACAAGTTTCCAAGGCAGGTATCAGAACCCTCGTTCGCCAGGGAAGAAGTGGGCACAGAGAAGCTACTTGTCAAAGGCCGCCCAGCTGGGGACCCCAAGCCCAGCACCTCTGGACCCAAACGCCACCTCCACGGCCCTCGAGCCCGGCTGC
Source organism: Murina feae (assembly GCA_004026665.1). Lineage (NCBI taxonomy): Eukaryota > Metazoa > Chordata > Mammalia > Chiroptera > Vespertilionidae > Murina > Murina feae. The sequence continues at coordinate 70,576 of PVJC01002620.1, forward strand.
TTCGAGAAAAACCCTCCAAGGAACCCAAACGGATCCCTTGCTTCTGACAGCTCTTTCAGAGATAGGTCACCGATTAGGAGCCTATTCTTTTACGTAAAAGAACGGAGACAGCCCAAATATTTACCGTCCCCGCGCAGAGAGGAGCAGACTGGCCTGGTAGCCGAGTCAGCCCCACGCAGGAACGGGGGCCAGAATCAAATCCTGAACCACACAGAGGGTTCAGGCAGCTTGGCTCTGAGTCATTGAGAGAGATCTGGGGACGCAGCTCAGAGCACCCCCTCTTCTCTCCCCGACACCTCCACCCCCACCCCGCCCAGTGCCATCAACAAAACTCCGGAGGGATTTTTAAGTCTCAGAATTTCTGGAGTTGCTAAGACAGGGGTGGGTGGAGAGGAGAGGGTCGACTTCTCCCAACACCACTTAGGTCAAGCCAATCCTCCTGGACAAAAATTGATCTTTAATCTTTCATAGGTTGGGATTTTCCTCCTTAAAAAAAAAAAATAAATAAAATAAAAGCTAAAACAGCTACAAGGGTGAGGTTAATTATTCACCAGGTTGCAATTTACTTAGGAGTTGAGGGAATGCAAGTAGGCAGGACCTGGCCTCCAGCTGAATTGCAGGAGTCCTCCCTGGGTCTGGCTAAAATCCTTCCCTCCCACCAGCTTTCCACCTTGCACAGCGCTGCTTCCCGAAGCCAGCTCCAGGGCAAACAAGCATGACTTCACAGAGCCTAGAGGTGCCCAGCTTGGAGGAATGGATTGGGGTGAGAGTGGGGGGAGGAGCGAGGCATCTGCTCCAGGAACACTATGAGAATTCAAAAGGGACAGCAAAATCAAAAAGTTCTCAACGAAAACACAATTCCTAAATACAATGGCTTAAGTCAACACACACATCAGCTGCAGGAGGGCAGGCCAGTCTGCTGTGTAACGGATCCAATCCCGTTTTGCAAAGGAAAAATCCCAAGAAGGAAAAACCCAATTGCTCCCTTTCCCCCAAAGAAATGAAGCACCAAGCCACTTCCTAAAAATCCCTAAAACCCTGGTCAGCCCCGGAGGATGGGGCACAGCCTGAGGGAGAACTGCCTGTGGCCTGGACCAGGGCAGGGGTGCGCTGCCAGGCTCCTCACCCCTTATTTCCAGAGACTCTTGTCCCCAGGCCTGTCTTCTCCGGGAGCAGACACCTCTGCTTGCTTGCCTGTGTCTCACTGTCTCATTGCCACAGCCAGCAGCCCAGCTCTGCGGGTGTTTTATGACCACGCGTTATTCTGGAGATTTCCACTTCATTTACTTTAAGATACTGATGTCTCTGGGGCCGGGAGAGCCTCGGGTTCAAAAGGAGAACTTTGTTTTCCCAGCCTGACTCAGTACTTCGAAGAGAGCATTTTTCTTAATTAGGGCAAGGCCTCCACTTTGAAGCTCCCCCGCCGTCCACTTGGAGACAATTTTGCCTCAACACTGAGAACTGGTCTTCAAGATGCATGTACACATCAGTACTGAGCCCAAGGAATTCTTTTCTCCCATAATCCTACACGGTCCACGGATGTGAGCCTTTGGGACAAAGCTCACACTGGGCCAAGTGCAGTGAGTATACAGGGCCATGCCATGCCCTCTCCTGGGCGCACAGACCCAACCCCTGCTTCCTTTAGTGCCTCCATAGCCCACGGGGCTCCCCTCCGAACCCCTCAGGTCCCACGCCCCACATGGCCACCAACATGGGAGTAGGGGTGTCAAAGGGTTCCTGCAAGGTGTAGTCTACACTAGCCCACAGAGGTCAGGGAAGACTGTGGGAAAACCGTCCAGAGTGGGTGACTGCACAATTTCGAGAGAGGCGGGCCAGCATGGCTGAGCTGGTTTTTCCCTCTCCCTCCTGCCTACACCTAGGACCCCCTCCTGTTTTCCAAAGGCAGGAAGAAGAGGAACTGAGGGTCGCTGTCCACTTGCCCTCGATCTGTTCAGGTCACATCACTGCATGGCTCCCAATGTGTTCCAAGGTCCCTACTGCCCTGACAGCCAAGGCACAATATAAAATACAAGTCCCACCACCAAGCAGACCCGGGTCCCAGGGGTTGCTGTGGGTTTTCTTTGAAGGAGGACAGAGAAGCTAAGTTATTGGGTACAGCAGCCCCTGTCAACCTTTTTGTCATCTCATGGCACACATAACATTATTACTAAAATTCCCTGCGGCACGCCATAAAATATATTGTTTGCCGATCTGCCAAAAAAAAAAAAAATAGGTATAATTTTGATTCACTCACACCTGGCAGCTGTTGTGTTGACTCTGTCATTTTTTTTTTAATTTGACAAACCCAAGGGAAAGAGGTCAGTGCCCCTGACTAAATAGTCAGGTAGTGCATGTTTTAAAAAAAAGTCTTGTGTCAACCGGTTGAAAATCGCTGGGCTAGAGGGTTTAAGAAAGGAATCTCACCATAAACCTTGAAGAGGACTCAGGGCGGGCCAGCATTCTGTGGCATATGCCAGGGAACAAAAGACTAGCCATTAGGAACACACCCACAAAGATGTATCTTTAAAAAAAAAAAATTATGGTGCGGGACAGGGGCTTCTGAGTCTACAGGGGCTAAGCCTCGGAATCGCGTCCCATCTCCCCAGGAGCAACTCTAGAAATCAGGGGGTCCTCCTCACCCCCAAGCTCAAGGGTGCCGCCCCGGGAGGCGCAGCGGGTTAGGCCCTGGGAGGCGAATGAGCTTGGTGCGTTGGGGAGAAGGGAGCCGCGCGCTCCTGGTCTGCCGCGCGTGGACCTCCCTCCACCCGAGGACACGAGCCGCACACAGTGACCCACTCCAATTTCCCAGCGCATTCCCTTCGCTCCTGGGACGCGCAGGGAGCCCTGGAATCGCCGCACCAACTCCGAGGCCAGCGCGCCCTGCCAACCCCGCTCCAGCGTGGAGCCAGGAGGTGGCGGCCCGGCCAGGGTCCAGGTCCCAGCCCGGGCGCTGAGCTCGCGCGCGGGCCGGGAGCTCGGAGGAGCCGCCGGTCCCGGGAGCCGAGGACTGGGACTTTGTAGGCCAGTTGAACCGACACCCTCATCTCGCCCGCAAAGACCCAGCCCTCAACTCCCGCCCGTCTTGTTGTTCGGAGTTCGGGGTGCAGGCGCGCCCCAGTCTGTCTCCCTCGGGTCGGGGCCGGCCAGCCACACGCACGCTATTGAACACGCGCCCTCGGCCAAGGCTCCGGGTTTCCTCCCAGCGGCGTCCCCCAAAGCAGAGACCCGCCCCGCCCAACCGCGGACTCCGAAACCGGCCCTGGTGGCGCTCGGCGTGCAGCGGCTTCCAGCCCCCACCCCCCGGCCCCCCGCACAGGATGCGGGGACCCAGCCTCCCCACGCCCCGCGAGCACGAGAGTTACGCCAGAACTTCGCCAAGATCCCACGCCGCAGCGCGAGGCCCAGCTCCACGCCGCCTGGTTACCTGCGCTCAGATCCGAGGGGCGCGGGGCGCGGGGCGCAGGGCTGGGCCGAGCTGGGCCGCACCACACACCGCGGCCGGGGAGGGTGGGGGTCGGGAGGTCGCCGCGCGCCGGGCCCTGCACCCCGACGTCCCGCGCGCCCTACGGTGGATCCCCCCCGCGCAACCTGCCCAGGACCTGCGGGCCGCCGCCGCCCCTGCCCAAGTCGCACGCACGAGCCCAGCGCGTCGGGGAGAGGAGCGAGGAGTGGAGATGGCTCGAAAGTTGGGCGAGTGGTGCCTGCTCGCTGCAGCTGGAGCGGCCGGAGCTGGCTCCACGTGCTGGTGACACATCAGGAAGGCTGCGCGCCCCGCGGCTCCCGGAGGACGGACGCGGCCAGCGCCCGCCTGCACCACCTCCGGGAGCCAAGCGGACAGCGCCCCGCCCCGGCCCGCCCTCCGCCCGCCCCTCGGTGGCGCCACCCGCTCCAGCCTGCGGCGCCCGCACCAGCCTGCGGCACCGGCGGGAGGACACCCCGGGAGGAAACCCGGGCGGGTGGTGGGGTTTAGGGGGTGGCCTTGGCGCTTTCTCCCCGGCTGCTCTAACGGCCCCCGAGATCGAGTCGCACCGCCTGCCTTCTTCCCGGTCACGCAGCCCTTCCCGCCTCCGAGCTCCAGTAATTTTCCCCTTTCCTCGGACTGGTCCCAGCCCCGCCGCGGCTGGCGCTTCTTCCCAGGAAGGCCGGAGCCCAGAGCCCTCTGCTGGCAGCTCCGCTCTGCTCCGGGGCCGGTCCCGCCCCACGAGCTGGCCTCAACCTCCCCATCGGGAACCGAGCTGGCCAGGCGGTTCAGCGGGGCTTTGGTGGCAAAAGAAGGAGATAAATGTAAAACGCCAAGCATAGTGCCCACTAGCACAGCTTCTTAGAGGTTAATTCTGTGTTTTCCATTCCAGGTGACCACAGATAACCTCTCTTCCTGGCTGTGCCTTCTGAAAACCTGGGTTCTGCAGGGATGAAGAACCTTTTCTCTGCCCAGGGCCGTTCGGATATTTATTACACCATTTGCGGGCCTCACAAAATTATCAACTTAAAAATTAGCTTGCTGTCCCCCTGCGTAGCCCCAAGGTTGAGCATCGACTCATGAACCAGGAGGTCATGGTTCTATTCTGGTCAGGGCACATGCCTTGGTTGCAGGATTGGGCTGGATTGGGGTGGGGGTGGCGGGGCGTGCAGGAGGCAGCCACTGGATGATTCTCATTATTGTTGTTTCTATCTCTCTCCCCCTCTCCCTATCTGAAATCAATAAAAATATATTTTTAAAAAAATTTGCTTGCTATATTTGGTCAGACATTTAATTAACTCACCCCTGATTTCAGACCAAATGATTTCTAAGGCCTAATGCAGCCCGCCAGCCAGATGTTCCCCACCCCTGCTGGGATTCTGGGGAGATGGAGGGAACTTTCCCAAGATTAGAGGGGGGTCTGAGCTGCGTGGAATCCCTTTTCAACCTGCTGCCCGCCCTCTGGAGACCAGGTTGTCCCTGAGTAACTGCCTCCCAAATCTGAGACCAGCCTGGAGCACCCACGGGACTCTGCCAGCATCTCCATCCTCAAGGCGGCTGGGACTCCAGGGACCATGGAAGAGGGAGTGAAGAGGAAGCCTGAATAGCACTGAGATTAATCTCCCTGGCTCACTCCCACACCCCACCCCACACCTCTCTTCCAACAGAGCCCTTGAGTTGGACTTAATTTAAAGAAAACAACGAGACATACCTGTTTGTGGCCTGACAGATATTGGCTATGTGCCTCCCCCATGCAAATCATGCCTTAAACCCTCACCGCCCTGGGGGCTGAGTGGTTTCCCTGCTTCATTGCCAGCTCCTCACCCCACCCCCACCCCCACATGGAGATCTCAGGGCAGAAGGACAGACAGATGTGCAGGATCAGGTGCTCCCAGGACAGAGGGGCTCCAGGAGGGGTGGGGACAGAGGCACTCAGTACTGGGGCAGGGCAGGCCACTGGCCCCAAGCCTTTGTAATCCCCGTTTTGTGGGAGCCCAGGATTAAGAGAGAAGAAAGAAGAAGATGGCCTGACATTGCTGGTGATGCTGCAGCTGCTGGAGGGGGCCTGGGGTTCGAGCTCTGCTTTCTCTTCCCCTTTTATTGCTCTCTCTCAATCTGACAAACCCTTTGGATCTCTGAGCCCCGAGGAGCCTGGAGGAGCCGGTGTCCTGGGGGGATGAAAGGGCAGGGATGTAATGGGTTTACCCCAGCGCTGATCCCAGGGAAGCCTGCGGAAGATTACGATTTGCTTCCTGAGTTTGAAATCTCCTGCTCCCCCCCCCCACCACCACCACATCAAAGGGCACGGCCATGGGGCAGCACCTAATCCCATCAATAGCATCAAAACCGGACAAGAGAGGGAACTCTGCCAACGCGGTGCAGTGGCAGCACACAGTTCACAAGAGAAAGATGCACACAAGGGCCCTGGGCTCCACCTCTGGCGTGACGCAGCCAGGGCCTGTCACTCACAAGAACTCAGAAAGCCGGGCAGTGGGGTGGGCCTCGCTCCAGGGGCAGGAGGGGCCCCGGGGGGTTTGGGTGCTGCTGGCCCCCAGCTCGACTTTGAGAAAGTGGGTTCACTGTCACGCTTCTTATCACTGTTTCCCAAAGTGCAGCGTTCCTCCGATGCAAGACGGTTTTAAGTTTCAAAATAATAATTTTAAAATTAATATGTATTTTTAAATGTACACTTCATGAACATTATTGTTACAATGTGGCTAACGTGGTTAAAGTGAGCCCACTCGAAGGCAGGTATTTAGTTAGTACAAATACAAGTAGTATTCTGATATGGCAAAAATGGTGACAGGCTCCTGCAAATGCCTAAGGTTAGAAAAACCTTATTATAACCATCTTTAGCCCTGACCGGGTTGGCTCAGTGGATGGAGTATTGGCCTTCGGACTCAAGGGTCCCAGGTTCAATTCCAGTCAAGGGCATGTACCTTGGTCGAAGGCACATCCCCAGTAGTGGGTGTGCAGGAGGCAGCTGATCAATGTTTCTCTCTCATTGATGTTTTTAACTCTCTATCCCTCTCTTCCTCTCTGTAAAAAATCAATAAAATATATATTTTTAAAAATAACCATCTTTAGAGGAAGTCTGCCTTAGAACAACGGCTCTCTCACTGTCAGTGATGCGCCATGGTAGGAAATGTCTATCTAGGGACATAAAGTGTTTTAGGAAACAATTCTTATGTACACAAATTTGTTTACATTATTCTCTTCTGTTCCATGGGAAAAAAAAAAAATGCTACTTGCAAACTGTTAGATTTATTTCATGACCTACTGACGGGTTTCCTCCTGGAATTTGAAAGATACTGCCGTGGAGATCATGCCGTGATGCCCATAGCTCTCGGGAAAATTCCTACGTGCCAAGACTGTGTGCTAAGAGCTCCTTACACCCCCACAATGACCCAGGAGGGAGGGGTCATTATAACCCACATTTACATGTGAAATTACTGGCCAGGATCCTTAGTAAGTGCAGACCTGAGACCAGCCCCTCTCCACGCAACTCCTCCCTGGTCTAGTGCACTTTCCATCGCCCACCCCCTCTTCCTCCCCCTCCACCCCCTCTTCCTCCCCCTCCACCCCCTCTTCCTCCCCCTCCACCC